>CAXHUQ010001539.1:0-18000 GCA_964020085.1 Micromussa lordhowensis | reverse complement strand
AATTAAATTATGAGCTGGACATTTCTATCGCGTGATAGTTGACGAGAGCGAAGCCCTCGTCAACAAGAATTCCAAATATATAAATCTAGTAGTCGTTACTGAAAATCTTAAATCTTAATTCCCTTCACAGGCACTTCAAAAACGCTAAGAAGCGGCTGCCAGCGGACACTACTACGTTACTCGCTATCTACAAGAGAATAGTTAGTGAGTAGCGTAGATATGCCAATATGAGAACGGCATTCGTGATAGACCGCTACTACTAAAGCGTACAGTTGTCCCGATTGTGCTCGGCAACTTGAGCGACTTGTGGAGTTTGGAGCAATGTTTTGCGGTTCTAGCAACCTCGAGCAAGTTTTGCCTTTCTGAGCAACTTTGGCCTGCGTAGCTGGGGGTTTGGTTGGTTGGGGGATAGGACCTCCAGCTCCAGCTTTTGAGCAAAATATAGAGCTTAGAGCACGTATCCAGCACGAAACTGAGTCGACGATTTCATAGAAAACTTCAATTTATGCGAATTAATTATAGAGTTTAAGACTCTGAGAATTCAATCAGTAGAGATAGTTTCGTTCAAGTTCCCTCATATCTTCCGGCAAGACGTCAAGACGTTTGGTTCCGTTACACTTAAGGCGGGGGTACACGGTTGCCAATATCTCGGGGGTACACGATTGCCAATATCTCGGTCACGTTTCAAGCGACACTAAGTCTCTCTGCTTATCTCATTAACCACTGTTTACCGGTTTTGTGTAATTTTTTGGGTGATTTTTGGGCATTTTGGGAAAGAGATAGTTTTTCTCAAAGGATATAAAATTAAATTGAGGAAAATATGAAATGTTGAAGATTTGATGGATTTGGAAAATCGAAATTTGAAGCGAAGAATTAGTAGACGGATACCAAACAGTCCCCTAGCAACCTGGGGCTCTCTTTTGCGGGGCTCAACTGTCTGGTAATGTTTCCAACCCATCTTAATCCTAACAATTTCCTTTTTTTATATCACTTCAAATCTCACGCCTATTCATGTTTACCCCCGACTTAAGAATATGCTTAAACAAGAGAAAATGAGGTGGATCATGGTCTCTTGCCTTAAATAGATATATTGATGTTTAGTTAATTCTCAGCTCCGACTATTGCATTTCTAGCTTTTTGATTGGCTAAAAAACTCCGACTATGAGCCAATGGTCAGAGTTTTACGTCATACGGAAAAAAGTGCGCCAAGTTTAAAAATGTTCCACACTTAGTTTTCAACTTCAGCCCTCTATAACGGCCGAAATAAAACTCGGCGGCAAAACCCAAAGGATATAAAATTAAATTGAGGAAAATATGAAATGTTGAAGATTTGATGGATTTGGAAAATCGAAATTTGAAGCGAAGAATTAGTAGACGGATACCAAACAGTCCCCTAGCAACCTGGGGCTCTCTTTTGCGGGGCTCAACTGTCTGGTAATGTTTCCAACCCATCTTAATCCTAACAATTTCCTTTTTTTATATCACTTCAAATCTCACGCCTATTCATGTTTACCCCCGACTTAAGAATATGCTTAAACAAGAGAAAATGAGGTGGATCATGGTCTCTTGCCTTAAATAGATATATTGATGTTTAGTTAATTCTCAGCTCCGACTATTGCATTTCTAGCTTTTTGATTGGCTAAAAAACTCCGACTATGAGCCAATGGTCAGAGTTTTACGTCATACGGAAAAAAGTGCGCCAAGTTTAAAAATGTTCCACACTTAGTTTTCAACTTCAGCCCTCTATAACGGCCGAAATAAAACTCGGCGGCAAAACCCAGTTTGAGAATTTACTAAAACAATTATTCCATTCGCCCTTGTTGGATATGAAGTGATTATAACCAACTCACGCTACGCGCTCGTTGGTTATTTTATCACTTCATATCCAACTCGGGCTCATGGAATAATTGTTATGTAGTCTCACTGGGTATTTTTACGAGTTGTGCCGTATTTTGTTGTGCCGAGTTGTGCCGTAGGGCGAGTGAAAATACAAACAACGAGTAAAAATTATCACATCAAAACGTCTAATAAGAGGTTTATTAAATTCTAACTTGCCCAGTGTTTTAACCTTTACGCGGCCGGTAGGAATGAGACGAATACAAATATCGTGCGATATTTGTACTCGTTTCGCGCTTTATTTGTACTCTACGAAGCAGAGTTGGATAATAATTAAGGACATATATCTCTAATATTTGCGAGCGACTCTAAGTTTGAAGTTTCAAACTACTTATTTTTTCTTGAGTGATGTTAGCAATTCTTGTGAAGAACGAAAAACATATAGCCCTTTTCTTTTCTGATGTACATTTCTGGTGCCAAGTTTGAAGAAAACCGCTCCAATATTTATAGAGTTATCTTGATTCAATGTTTTAGGAATACTGTTTTCAGTGGAACTACTTATGACGTCATCACGTTCCTAATTTGCATAATACATAAACGTCAATATCTTTATTTTGAAAAGCCTTTCAAATAAGCGGCAATTATTTTTCATTTCATAGGCACTTTAAAAGCGGGAAAGGAGTGACGTCAGTTTTCAATATCCTCACTAACACAGTGACGATATGGAAAATTGCACTCGAGTCCCGTTTGGAGTTTCATATGAATTTTACGAGTGTGGCACTAGTTGTCTGTAAAATAAAGCTTTCGTCCTTACCGAAATCAAGAGTGGCTGGCATTGTTATTAGGCAACACAGGGTTACCACGATTAGAAAGCTGTTGCCTGGGGGCTCGCAGCAAGCAATGAAAACTGGCACGTTGGCACGTTTCTGACCTCAAGGTTATGTATCATAAATCTTGTGCACGAACGTGAGGGGAAATCGATTACGCAAACAAGTCAGGTGAGCAGTTTTCTCGTGAAAAGAAATGTGCATTATTCCACTAACTCGGCAGACGTCTAAGTTCTCAACGGATCCAAAATTACAACTTAGTTATGCATCAGTGAATGGGACTAAGATACACTCTCTCGATGCTGTCGTTGTCAAAATTCTAGCTGGTTGCAATTGCGCAATATTAGATTAGGCCGTTTTAGTATTTAACTTCACATTAGACTTCGGTTACGTTTAGTCGTTAATATAGCACCTCTATTAGCGTATTATATTTCTGATTAAAAACTGATACTCTGTCAACAGAGTGTAACCTGACGTGAATTTACGTTTTCGCTTCGTATTCGTCCATTATGTAATCAACTTGTGACGTCATTCTTGACGTCACAAGTGACTTAGTGACTTAGTGACTTTGTTGTATGTTTTTTGTCCACAGTTTTGGCCTTGTCCAATTTATTTGTTTGCTACTGACTGAAGAAAAAAAACAATAGAAACGTTTTGGTTGCGTAAAATAAAAGATTGCGCACTGCCATGGGCCTTGCAACATAAATCTTGCTTTCTGTTCGCCGGACTTCATAACCATTCCCCTCTTCAAATTAAACTATGGTGGAAAATTGGCGTCTTTGTTCAATTTTTATTTTATTTTGTATTTGGCTTTCAAAGTGCACCCGCAGTACACGTAACTAATAGCAAAGTAATGGTTAATTATTATCCCTATCGTAACATAAAATGCAACTGAGTAAATAACATGTAAATAATTACCTGATTTCGAGATGTTAACCTCCCTTGTTTTGTTGCACTGCCAAGCACCAAGCTTCTGTATACCGTCTGCGATGCTATCATTAACTCTCAACTGTTTCAATGTAGCGGGCTGAGCTTTATAGTAATTAATGTGATGTTACAGAAAATTCGGGAAAACGACAACCACTTCGGAAGTTCCGACCGATTCCGAACAAAGCCGAAGCCACCAGTTCGAGAATGATCCAAATATCGTGTGACATATTACTGTCTACATAACTGTATCTGAAACACTGTATACACTTGTTTCCGGGGCTGCTGTCACGAAAAAATCATCAAAAGTCGACCTAGATCGCTTGTATTAAAGAAGGAAAGAGCCAACTGTTGTAATTTTTAATGTAATTTTCGTTGTTTTTGGTGGTTCTTACATAAGGAGATAAAAGGAGGGAGCTTGAAGACCTTGAAAGCCAACATTTCGAGGAAATCTGTCTCCGTTTAAATTACTAATGCAGAGCAGGTCAAGCGGAAATGAAAATGTAAATAACGATTACTTAAGGTTGACACTAACCAGACGAACACATGAGCAAAAGCTTGTGAATCCCCGAACCATAACATCTATTTTTCTAGGAAAATGAAGCTAAGTATTCGCTTTTCGATGTTTGTTTGAAAAGCTTCTTTTTTGAGGAGGTACAAAAATAATCTGTACGCTGTACTGTGCGTGGGCATAATCGGTTACTCGTTGATGACGCACGTCAAACTCCACCTTTAGCTGTCACGCAATCAGTAACGAGTTCCTCAAACCCAAGGTCCGCTCCGCTCTAAGCTTCGCGCGTGGTTGCTTATAGAAATTTTTGTTTTTAAGTGACGTCATCAAACTCTTACGACCGGATGAGATTTTGTACTTATCGTCTATAACCTCTAAAATATACATTTTCTTGCAAGTATTAGGCTCGACCAAGAGATTTTAACTCGACAGCATCCTTCAGTTTGAACAAAGAACATTTTCAGAACCTGAGCCATTCACGTCATATGACATAGCCCCTGGGGGGACTCTCACATAAAAATGATAGGGGTGCTCTCCGTACCTTTTAGGGGTTAACTAAAATTGACATTCTTTGGCTCAGTACTTTTAAAGATGCCGCAAAAGCTCCTGCTGGGGGAGGCTGAACTCACTAACAGGTACTAAGTCAGGGGTGAAAGAAATCTCAAGCCACGCCCACAAAACAGGATCTTTGTACCTCTTGAGGGTTTTTTTTTTTTTTTACAAAATTTCCGACAAGCACTCCGACCACGTCCTTTTTATATGTAAGTCTCCCCTCCTGGACGGCAACGCGACTGGCAGCGTGCAGGTGTTACACATTGCGTGACAAAGGCTTGAGAAATGACCTAGTCCTGAGATCGATCTAAAGGGATTGGTGATTGCTTTTAAGTATATTCCAGATGTTTTAATTGACTTCCTGTCATCACATTTGTTCCGCTCCAACGGGCGCAATAAATTGAGCTCTCTATTTATAGCCTGACACAACTGCTCGAACTGTTTTCGCATTCGGTAATCGGACAAGCTCTTGATCTAACAAAATCGAACCAAAAATTTGTGTGAGAGTTCGATTGCATTGTATTCCCGAAACGAACCCAGTAGAACTTCATCGAGCGTTCTGAACTATCTCTCGAAATAGACAAGAGTCTATCTTAGGAATGAACTTCACGGTTAAGTGAAACGAACAATAGAAACAATTAAGAGTCCCTGTCCATAAATATGGAACATAACTCGGCAAGGGTCGAAAATTCGATTTCGCTCATATTCTTGTGGTAGATAGGCTAGGGCACGACAAAAACTACTGGATAGTTTTTTTGGCAAAATATTCTTTTATTTCAAAGAAATATGCAAATTACCAAATCCTGTTAAAATCGTCATTTGACGGGCCATTTTATTAAACAACTTTGAGAGCCTAGCATGCAAAACCACATCATTCTTCCGCCTTTAAAACACTCAAATATTTTTGTGCAATGTTTAAATATGTACTGGGTTGATTTGGGGAAATGCTGCGTTATTTTTTGGTTGCAAAATAATTAAATTTCGCAGACATGTATTTCATTCACTTAAAAGTACTTCGTAAAAATAATTGATTTTCACCATGTGCGAAACCTTCAAATGGATTAAGCTTCTGGTGGTTGAATCGCAGAAGGATGGTCTACAGATTCCTGTAAATATTTCTTTGGGCAAATGGTTGTGAGCGACGCGAGAGCTTTTCAAAGGACGTTAAAAATGCAAATATCTGCCATGCGTCATCGAATTTCAATTTACGGGTTTAGCATGCGCCACATGTCTTGACCTATAAATAGACATGGAGCTGAGAAATTTGACATGTTCTTACCTTATTTGCTGTAAAAGGCAGTTTCAAAAGCGGATTTGACGTGTTTCTCTCACCATTCGTCGCATTTTAAGCGGTTAAGTTTGCTTCTGTTTACACAACGTCCGATGTACATTGCCAACTGTCAACGTATTCAATGGTCGAATACCAGGAATCTGTGATCATCTTTCGGCGCATATGATCACCACTGCATCTACCTAAGTCAACAACGGCTAAGTCATTCGTGAATAGTTGCTTGCTTTGTACGTACTACACCAAAATATTACATTTGATTGCTGGCCATTGCTCCCAAGCGTGTCGGCCCTTACAGTATTTTCGTCACGCAATGCTGTCACCGCATCTCGTTTTAGCGGGTAGAGGTATACAATAAAAAAAATAAAATAATAATGATAATAATATTAATAATAATGCTGCTGCTACTGCTGCTGCTGCTACTGCTGCTGCTACTGCTGCTGCTGCTGCTGCTGCTGCTGCTGCTGCTGCTACTACTACTAGTAATAATGATGATGATGATGATGATAGTCAGGAAAACAAATATAAATATTATATATAATTTTGTAAAGAGCACTCTTAGGATAAGTGAAACAGTTTATTCAGTGTTTATCCGTTTTTATAACATAGATAGGACACTGCGCGCGCTCTGATTGGTCAAAAACCTATGTTTTATCAGAGTATAAAACATAGAAAAAGCGTGTTTTATTGTTTTGCGCGCGTAAAATCTATATCATAAAGGAAATGAAGAAGCCTAAGCCGTGTATTACACTGTGATAAAACACTCCAGTCATTTGAGAACACTCGAGAAATGTAGAAAACACTCGCCTGCGGCTCGTGCTTTCTACATTTCCCTCGTGTTCTCAAATGCCTGTCGTGTTTTATCACAGTGTAATACACGGCTTAGGCTTCTTTATTTGTTAAATATATCTGACCATATTTGCAAATACTATGCCCGCAGACAGCTCAAAGACAGACCCAGCTCTGACAACCCCATCCTACCCCCCCCCCCCCCCCCTCCAAACCTGGCCAGCAGATTGTACCTGGATGCCAAATCAACGCAGAACCAACAGCAATACAGTCAATATCAAGATTATTTGGCACTGGAAACTCGACGTCTAGCTAAGCGAAGGTGTCAGTAAAAGACACCCTACCCCCCTTGCAAACCACCAGCAGATGATAAAGTGCCTGTACTCGCCACAATTTTAAACACTTGCTATCAAAAAATTGCAGATCAAAGAACCAAGAACTAGCCGAAATAAAAAATACGAAATCACAACGTGACTAATTAGTGAGAAAAAGACTAAATTTAATTAGTAGTTACCCGGAGTAGACAAACCCTGGCCATGCCACAATATTTGGAGCCTTTTGTTTTCTTTTAGTTGCGGGGTATTGGTCATGATTGGTGTGTTTATTAGTTCTGTTTTGTGACAGAAAATGGAGGGCTGTTGTTCTTTTGAAGTTATTGTTGGTAGAGTTTGTGGTTGTAACCCTAAAGATCGGAAGAGGAATTCTGAAATTGTTCCGTTACTTTCGTGCAATTGGGCATTAGTAGTCCCACCACGCGCTAATTCTTCCCGGTCTGGTCCAATATCTCCTTTGTCTTTCGTCAGTGGCTGCCCTAATTACTCAGCTCTTTGTTGTTATTGCGGAATCGCAGAAAACGCTTCAGGCAAAAATTTGCGACATTTTGTTTCCGTGCGGAGATCAGGCGACTTAAAAGACATGTATATCGACCACAATTTCCAAAGAACTAAAAATCGCGGACCGGTTTCGGGGGGGGGGGGTGTAAGGATTTGTCGTGTGAAAAAAAAACGTGTGGGAGCGCGGGGGGAGTACGAGCACGACCAAGACCGAGGTAACGGATCATGTTGCAAAAAACAATTTGAGAAAAAAACTTTGCCAAAGGCGCTAAAATTCTCCGACTGTCGCGAAAGAATTCGGTGACAAATTCAGCCAAGCTATAAAAAATCTTAGGTCTTCGTTAAGTGTTTGCATTGTTTGGTTTCTGGAAGTTGGGAAATTTAGAGACTCGGTGAATTTTCGGATTGAGTTCGCAATATTTGAGAAAAGTAACCAAAAAAAAAATCGGCACAGCGTGAAAAGACCTAGGTACGAGTTTAGGGCCACAGTGTTACGCAATGCAGGTAAATGATGACAACAGGAGACGGCTCAGGAGACAAAGGTAAACTAGTCAAATAACGAACCGCGATTCACTGAGCGTATTTTGGTGTAGCGCAAGGCAAGCAATTATTTACAAATTACTTAGTCGTTGTTGACTTAGACGCAGTTGCGATCATATACGCCGAAAGAAGGTCAAAGATTCATGGTATTCGACCTCTAGATACGATGACAGCTGGTGATGTTCCACCAGACACCTTGTGTAAACAGAAGGAAACTTTGCTTTACCTCGACGAATGGTGAGAAAAACACGTTAAATTGGCTTTTGGACCTGCCTTTTGCGGCAAATAAGGTTAGATCATTTCGAATTTATCAGCTCTGTGTCTATTTTAGCTTAATATACGTCAAGACATGTGGCGCATGCTAAAATATGTGTCTAACCCATGAATTGAAATTGACGACGGAAGTTGAATATTTGCATTTTTAACGTACTTTGAAAAGCTCTCGCGTCGCTCACAATCATTTGCCCAAAGACATTTTTACAGGGTTCTGAAGACCATCCTTTTACGATTCAACCACCAGAAGCTTAATCCATTTGAAGGTTTCGCACATGGTGAGAATCAATGATTGTTACGAAGTACTTTTAAGTGAATGAAATACATGTCTGCGAAATTTAATTATTTTGCAACCAAAAAATAACGCAGCATTTCCCCAAATCAACCCAGTACATATTTAAACATTGCACAAAAATATTTGAGTGTTTTAAAGACGGAAGAATGATGTAGTTTTGCATGCGAGACTCTCAAAGTTGTTTAATAAAATGGCCCGTCAAATGACGATTTTAACAGGATTTGGTAATTTGCATATTTCTTTGAAATGAAAGGATATTTTGCCAAAAAAACTATCCAGTAGTTTTTGTCATGCCCTAGCCTATCTACCATAAGAATATGAGCGAAATCGAATTTTTGACCCTTGCCGCGAAATTAAGAATTTGTCTGATTTTTACCGGCAGGCACTCTTAAATAGAACAAAAAGAGGCTGAGCGACTCGAATAATGAACACTTCACATTGATTTTCACCGCGTATTTATTGAATTTTGGTTACAATTAGCTAATAGTTATAGAATGCATGTGAAGAGTAAGAGTCTTTTTAGTGCAAAAGTGTTTAATACCCTACTTTTAAAGGGACACTATCACGCGAACTTGACTGGTTTCTTTCATCGGAAAACAATAGAACTGTCACTTTGTCGCGTCACGCCAACGCGACAAAGTGACATATAAGCGCTATTTCTCAATTACAGGAAGAAGGGTCAACTCGCTCAACTAGTCAGGAAAGCGACTTGTTTTTTCGTTTTAAACGGCAAATAAAAAGTGTACTGACCAATGTAGTGGTGGAACACGTGAAAAGCCGCATGGTTTTCGTAGGCTAGTAAGTAATGCGACGGCAAGTGAGTCGGTGAGTCCGTGGTTCATAACAAACCTGAATATGCTGTTGTGCTGCAATGTTATGATGTTTAACTGATTTTAATCACGAGCCCTCTATCATATTTACAAAATTATCCTGAGAGCTAAATAACAAATATATCGGAGTCATTCTCACAGAGTATACCTGAGCGAAGAGAACCTGATAGAATGTCTGAATATCAAGAAAGAAAACCAACGAGTAAAGGTCTGCTTGCTCGTGTAAAATGTCAACAAAGAAACGCTCGCACAAGCGCGATCCTTTCAGTCTTTCCCACGCCTTGTGAATCGGTTTCTCTACAAAAATCCTGCTATGTTGCTGGTTCCATTACTTTTCCGATTTTCTGAACCTTTCTGAAAGCTGCTGGGAGAAAGCCGTCTTCGTCCAGCGCCATAACACTTCCCTCCATTCGAAGTTCCGTCAAACGGCATTGAAATTAACACCGAAAGGTCTCGATTACACACAAATTGGCACTTTACGAGAACCGCGTATCACTGATCTTTGATTCTGAGAAGTTTTAGGGCAAAGCCAAAGTTGATCGAGGACGATGCAAACGGATTTCTGAAGCTCTATATCACCATTCCCGCATCTGTCCAAAAATCAAAATTTTGTGAAGATATATATGTTTTGGGTCAGCACTCTAAAAGGTAAAGAGCATCTTTTATACTACAAGTAAAAGTTAAAAATATTTTTAAAAAAGGACGCTTAATGGCGGTGTAAGTGAACTGACTTTTCTACATTAGTGCCTTCTTGTGGGTGAAACTGTTTGCGCGTTCCAAAATATGTTTTACCACAATTGCTGCTAATCTCGCAATCTGATTGGCTAATTTGCCGTGGTCGATGAGAGTCCATACCACGCTGCTCGCGTCATTGTGTCACGCAATGCCTTTTTCAGCTCGCGCTCTGAAAAAAAAAACATTTTCTTTGACGTTGATATTGTGGTAAAAACAAATCGAAATGTGCTCTGCGCCTCGTGAGTCCACAACATTTTGACCACTGCGATGACGCGTATCGTTGTCGATAAGAGTACATACCGCGCTAAACATTCGATTTGTTAATTTTTATATTTACTCTAAAAGGAGAGGAGAGGTGGTCGCTTATGAGAGGTTGCCGCAACATGATCTGAGGTTCGACTGTATACAGAAATATGCAAGTTGAAGTGAATTTTCATGTTCTATTTTCAACCAGCAAAATTTTATTAACCGTGCATGATAACTATTAGTGAACCACACTACTTATTGTTTTACTCGGCTGATGGTAAATACACCGTAGTTATAACACAACGTAACCAAAATATCTACAACTCAACGGTTAACGCGTGGGAATAGTGTTCTCCGATTGTTTTACATTCTAGGAGGTATTAATAGCAAGCTAGAGAACTACGGCGTTCATAAACAAAACTTTGACTACTTTAGATTTTAATTCTAATGAAACAATAAACAAGACTAAAAGAAACGTATCAATGTCTGATATCAATGCTGCTGGAATTCCAATAACCACAAGACTTTGCCACTGAGTAACACATTGCATAAAGCCCTACAGCATAGCATTGTTTACAAGAGCAGTTGTGTTTTTCTCTTAAACTGTTCACTGCAGTTATTTCATATGTACTATTCCGCACTCCTCTGAGTTCATAATTGTCACTGAGGGAGTGTATAGTTTGGAAATACTGCACTAAGCTCTGAATGGATGGTACTTCTAATAGTACGCACGTACCTGCACGTACCCGCACGTACCATATTTGTCTCTTGCATGAGAATCAAATATCTTACAACTTCCATCAGTATGATAGATATTGACACAAATACATACTATTGTCAGAATAAATGAAAAATAATTTTGTGACAGGAATGATTCAAAAGCCCTGTCTATGGACATACTGTACTGATATCCCTCAATTATTGAATTGAAATGATGTAGCTTTCGGTATAATTAAGCTGGTAATTTTTCTCAGACATAGCAATCATTGACGGTAATTCTGTTTGAATTAAGTAAACCTGCCCTGTACATTGTGACAGTGTTGAATAAAACTGATTACCTATCTCCAAAATTTCTACCAGCTCATTACAGGTATGTATTCCTCTTATCTTATTATAAATCAAAGCAACCAAACTCATAGCAACACATTGTTTTCCAGCATTTTCACCAAAGTACATTATATCACCTTGACTATATGGTGCCTTGATTGTTAGAGTAAGATCAATATCATGTATATAAAGCCCGGGATTTGTTTCGATGTCATTACACAGCCGACTCAATGTTGCACAATGACCTCTGTGGCTCGCATTCTTGTACACACTTGATGGTGTATTACAGCTATACAAAGATACGTATTTGCCCAAAGACTCTCTGCAGTTCGTCGATTTTAGATGTAGTGTTGACTGTGTACAATGCCATTTCTTTCTCACCTTTTGTACAAACTTTTAAATACTGTCATTGCCCCTTGCTCTGAGTCGGCATTTGATGTAGCGATTCATTTTTGACGAGAAAGGAATATTTTAAGAATTCGCCTGTAGACCAATTTCTTTATTTTTTTGTTTTTATGTGAAAGCTTTCGTAGTTTTTTACAGGTATTCTGCTACGCTCACGATCGAATCGTCTTCGCACATGGTACTCAGGATTGTTAATATGATAAACAAACATCATGTAACGAGACCTGAATTTTATTTCCTTTGCAACATGAATTTGTTGTACACACAACGCTGGTTCGTCACACTTTTGCTGTATACATAGGGTATCCATACATAGCGCTGTTTGTCCAATACAACATGATCACATTCGTCTGCCACCACGTTATTTGATACGAAACAAACATGCCTGCAAGACATGCGAACATAATATACGCATAAAAGCGACAAAATTAATGAAACAAAGAGAAAAATAGCAGCGGATAATGTACTCAGTTTAAGCAAAAACAGCGAATGTATGTACATTTCGCCGATAAAAAATAAAATATAAAACTTAAGGTAAAAAGCTGTTTAAAATTAGGTCTTAACGTTTTCGATCTAATAGATCATCATCAGAGTGAAAAATATGCGTACGCTCAGTGTTCAAGTACTGCTAGTTACGTAATACCTGTTCCCATGGGGAACAAGGTGAGGTCCGGTGATTGCACTTGTTTATTTAGCTCTGGGCGGAAGCGTGCGATGTAAAACGCTTCTTTTATTCTTCTTTTTAACCATGAATGGAAGTCTACCAAGGCCACCAGACAAAATTGTCCACAAATTTAATGAATAAAAATTATGGAGGTAAATAGCAAACGTTTTTCAACAAATATCCATGTAATCAATCTGTACATTACAAAGGCAACACATTTGTGGTTATTTTGGATAATTTGTTGCAAAACTATTCGTAACCTCCACGATTTTCATTTGTTAAATTTGTAAAAAATTTTGTCGGGTGGCTTTGGTCAGAGTAGTCGCACTGTAAAACTTCCCATGTAAACTTGTGGTTAAGGTGTTTTCTGATGTGCTTGGCTGGCTTCGATTGCTTATTGACATCTGAATGTTCATTAACACGAATCTCAAAGTTGCGCGCTGTTTCGCCAATGTACATAGCGAAAGTAATCTTGGTAATCAAGATAGACGTTACATATAAACTAGACCTAAGCTTATGACAATAAGCTTACGTTTATCCTCACTCTGATGAAAGCCACTTTCGCAGTTCAACATGGCATCTTTGTAGTCGCTTCCTAGAGTTTGAATACAAGGCACCTTGTCTTTATCAGTAAATGTTCTGTCGTCTGTAGCAATATTCTGTCCACATTTTCTGTTCACTGAGAACTCATTTGATTTCTGGTATAATTCTGGTAAGACCTTCGCTAGATCCGCTAAATCATTTGATTCTTTAGTGCTATTTTGAGTTCGCCGAACGACCCGTTTCGAAATATATGGTCATTACACACGCCATCTTTTTGAGTGGATCTACCGCGAACGGTGTGTGGGTCTGTATGTTTGAGCGTAGAAAAGATTATACCATTTGTTAAGATAATCGACGTATCCGCCATCGACTTCGACATCGCGGAATGAAGGTTGAGCCTTTATGAAGGGTCTGCGATATTCCCCATTGTACGTGACTGAGTTTTGTGGAGAATAGCCTGTTTCAGGCTCTCGGTAACTACCGAGAGCCTGGAACAGGCTATGTGGAGAAATGCAGGGTAAATTTAAAGTCGGCCTCGCCCGACTAATAAAAAAAAATGTCAAGCGCTTTACTATACGGTTACAGCACGGTACTCAATGTAAAAGTCCCCGCAAAAATGCAAGGAATCTGTGACTGTTCTGTTAGTTAATGGCCTTTTTTGGCGATAACCGAGTTGCAAATACACTCTCTTTTTTATAAGAATATGTTTTGTAAGAATATCGACGCTGAAATGTACGAAATTTTAAGAATCTTGTAAGAATAAACCCGAGGCTGGGATTTTGAAGAGGATATAATTTTGTGTTTAAACTGATATATAAATACAGTACAATCATATGTTTTAATGACTAAACCGTACAAAAATTCTCCAAAAACCAGCAAAAACAGCATTAGCCCTTTGTTCAATGCTACTAGCATTTCTGCAAGAAGTTATGTTTTGTCATATTAGGCTTCAATGCCTGCAAGCTTGCTCCTAAATTACTTCAACACCATCCAGACACCAAATAAATTCGAAAACGGCAGACATGTCATACGCTTTAATCCAAGAATGAAAAATAAGAATATTAAACAGCCTCTGCCGGAAAAACAATATTGTTATACAAAAGAGTACTTTGTAAGACCGTTCTAGACATGTTTCACATGTTTGTTACTATTTTTGACTTCTAAGCAGCGATCGCTAAAAGTCCCATTCAAGCACTTGTCACTCAACTCGTGACCTTGGGATCCGCAGAGTTTGCATCCGTTGCTCAATTTACCCAAAGCTCCTGATGTGAGCGCTGTTTTACGATATTGCAAGACAATGTAACAGTTCGATCGCAAGTCGTGGGTACTGCGGTCTTTGGCCTGACAGTGATTGCGGTGTTGGAGTTTCCTGCGAACTTTCGGTAAAGATTGTGTGTTGCAGGCATTGCGGCATTCTTAAACTTGTACGCGGTTTGGGCCAACGATGGTTGTCATCACCGCGAACATTGATGATTATATTATAATAATCCAATTTAATTTAATCAACACCCACGCTGCCTCACCAAAAAATCGAATTGGCGGTAAATCCTTAAAACACGTTCTCTTTAGTGACGGACCATTATTTTTTTGAGGGGTAAGGAGGTTGGACAATTTCTAAAAAAGACTTTTCTGCAAAGCAAAAACGACTGAAAATCTCGTGCAAGAGGAATTAACCATGCGAAAAATAAATCGAGCAAAATTCTTCCGCAAGCTATTGTGTACCCAAAAAATCATACACAACCAGAAGGTGAGAAAAAGTAATGCTCCAAAACAAAAACCCGACTAGTGTGAATTCAAAGGACGGAAACGTGTTAGTTTTCCTACAAATGTGAATTTAGGTGCTGGTCATCGAAGGAAAACCGTAGATGTTGGGTTCGGAAAAACTGGGGGGGAGTGTAAGGCGAGGTTACATTAAAACTAAAATCGACGCCATGTTGGATTAGTTTGAGCGGACGGCTCGGGTTGTCAAGTTTGAGAATTTGGAAATAAGTCAGCTGATAAGTATTCTCTTCAAGACCAGGATAAACAGCAGATAGGTTTCTTCGTAATACGTTCCCCCGTTAACTATTCTGATCGGCTAGTCGAAACCGCCGAGTTAAAAGTTGTGCGATTGTCACGGCGGCTCTGTACGATCCTCGTGCAATTTGTGGCATTTAGGCTTTTTTTCTGAACACCTTGAACCGTTTTCCATTGCCCAAGACAGCAGCGTTTGCTTTCTAACATAATCTAAGCTAATAAAAAACCTAGACCACCAATACTTCTCTTTTTTGTCCGATTTTCTGATCTAGAAGACAACGTGCTCATACAAAACCTTCTATCGGACTGTAATCCTTGTCTGAGTCATGCGAGGGGCCTCTGGTGAAGAAATCTATTTTTAGGAATTGTGCGCGACGCTATTGAGGCAGGAAACCCGTCACACACCGGAATCACATTTGACGAGTTTTCTGTCTTGTGATGAGTTTCCTGTCTCAGACGATTTTCCGTCTCTAATATGAATTCAGCTATTGATTCGTTCGTTATTCCGGTTTATCCATTTTTCTCTTACTCAATTGAGCCATATTAGTCTTGCATCTCTCTAATAACTATTGAGATTCGTTTCTAAACAGAAAATGACGATTTGTGACAATCACTGTTGAAAACTGGCCTACATGCATATCAAGTATTAGTAGAATTCTACTAGTATACTAATGCAAATGTTGTAACCTGACTGGCTGAGCCATTGCACACTATCAGCCATTAGTATTAAGTGGTTTGTTGTGGTCGACAAAAGTGTAACGTTTTCTCGTTTCGCTGAAGTTTTGAAAGAACATTTAGAAACAAATGAATAAACAAAATTTTCGAGAAGACTAAAAGGAGAGAATTTACGGGTTCTTTTGATAGAAACTGATAAGCGCGCGTACACAACTGCAAATGTCGTCAAATTGACAATTAATTCAGTCCGTGCGAGTTAACTCTCTAAAGCGTGAAGTTTAACTCTTCCCCTACGCGCTGATTTCGCGGGAAAAAAGTAAAACCCCAGAGCACATCAAAAATAACCTTTTTTCACAAGAAATTAAGTTCGGAACATATATAAATTTATATTCGTTATAATCATCGAAAAAATGAGCATTTCTGTAAATTTTTTTTCTTCAGGATTAACCAAAATCTCGGATTACAAGGTCAAACCGAAGTTACGCTTCGCAAATCAATCTCTTCAAAACCTTGACTTCGAAGCGATATATCTCTTCAGCGTAAATAGCTACCACACATCGGCACGGGAAAAATCTGTTCCTTATCAATCCAGCTTCATCGTGTTACCGAACAAAACCAGAGATAGTTATAATTTTGTAACGTTGCTAAGAGACATCTAGTACCAGTCTGTTCGCGGTCGGAACCACGTGTGTTGTTGTTGTAAGTCGGATTAGGTCGGCCATTATTCGTAGTCGTTTTGTAGAGGCGCTGTAGCCGTTTTTCAAGAGCAAGTAAAGAGTTGTTTAATTGTTACAATTTTATTTGTGACCCCACTTGAACTTATGCACTCAACAATAGATGCAACTGTTACCCATAGCAACGGAAAAACACGCGGCATAACTTAGCCGACTTTTCGGTCAAAAAAAAAGCTAGAATTATTAACGGTGAGCTGAACATTGAATGAGAACATCCTTTTTCGAACTTTTCTTAGGCGATTTAGACGAAAAAATGACCTTGACTGGACACAAAAGAGAACGAAACAACAAACAGAGCGAGACAGTGTGATAAGCCGACAATTTATTCACATCTCGCCGCATGGTCGAAAGCACGTACACATTTTAAAAGAAGCTTTCTTCTCAATAATTAGAGCCTTACAAGCCTGCAACTGGTTCTATTATACTTACAAATGTCTGGACTTTCATCTCCTAAAGATTTGGAAATAAACATCTCGCCGACACTGTCCGCCATGGAAAATTTGCTGACTTCACAAAACTATCCCGAGGGTGGGATATGACGGGGAAAGCTGGAATCGGTCTGTAATTGGCTAATGATGAGATCATTCCACTGTCCAAATTTGGTGAGAATCGGATGTAACGCAGATTTTCTGTCACGCTTTCAATACTCGGTTATTGTGGTAACCAAAATTAAAGGGCCGGTAGGGAAAATGTTAATACTAACCCGAAATAATTGGAATCGTTATTTGGAGGAAATTTCAGTTCGAATTCTACTAAAACAATTAGATTATTTGCTCTCGATTTCTATGAGGCGATCGTTAATTCGGCCTCCGGCCTCATCAACCGATCACCTCATAGAAATCTCGAGCTCATAATCTAGTGTTGTCACTCACATGCTAATTTATTGAAACTAAAGGAAGTGTTTACATAATGAATGAGTTCAATTCCCACAGGACTGGTTTGGTACACCAACATGGCCGCACCTTCATTGTTTTGGAACACCAATATGGCTGCCGCGACGTCATGTGAAAACGCTCTATTGCCTGGACCAACGTAAAGCTCCCGTCACAACTTTTTTTCTGTGACGTAGTACAAGGCAACAGAAATTGATTAGTGGGGCTCCTGGAGGACTGTAATATATACCTAAACAAGAGATGATGATCAGATCATAATCGATGGAACTGCGTACTCCGCTGATATTTTGAAAGTACGAGAGTTGTAGCTAGAAGCGTGGTTCCAATTATTTTTTACTTATAGATCGCAAACTTCCGGCCACAAGAAGCAGCTGATCGCCGGGAATACCTTCGGTGAAAAGAAGCTTCTCTGACCAGGAGCCCATCCTGCTTCTACTAACTTTAAAAGCATTCTGATAATTCAAATGATGCCCACTAAGATCTTAAGTGACAAAGACCAAACTACGGATCAGCTATAAATACCTTGGGTGTTCACGGGTTT
>CAXHUQ010001538.1:0-14649 GCA_964020085.1 Micromussa lordhowensis | reverse complement strand
GCAAAATGCCTCTCTCTGTGACTCACCCCACCCCCCAAAGGATAATTGCTGGGCCTTTCCCTTGGTACCAGCTGGTAGCCAGACACCTAAGCTTTCTACCACTACCCTCCATGACGGAGTCCCCCCTCACTTTCGGAGCACCGCAAGGGCCTGACTGCCGGCTATCGCCGGCAGGCAGGCGAAAAAGTTTTGGCCCAAAGTCGACACCGTTCTCAAAAATCCAGACATATATTGGCCTGGAATGCCAGGGACATGCCTCCAGCTTGAACCTGCTACCTCAAAGTGTTCTCCATCACCGGTCTGGGGCTACAGCAGCTGAACTGTAGGGTCTCCCAAAACATTCTGTCCCAATATATGTCTGGATTTATGAAAACCGTGCTCACCTCGGCACAACCACCCTGACAGTTTTCCAAGAAATTACAGGGTATTTTTAGACAGATCAGCCACAGGCAGCCTGGCAACACACACTCTACTCACCCAGCTTGCTTGTGACTGGCTGGCTGGCTTCCAGCCACTAAGCCCACAGGGCATGACTGACAAAGGCTGTCCTGCAAAGAAAATAAGCAGTTTTCCTAAGCAAAATGCCTCTCTCTGTGACTCACCCCACCCCCCAAAGGATAATTGCTGGGCCTTTCCCTTGGTACCAGCTGGTAGCCAGACACCTAAGCTTTCTACCACTACCCTCCATGACGGAGTCCCCCCTCACTTTCGGAGCACCGCAAGGGCCTGACTGCCGGCTATCGCCGGCAGGCAGGCGAAAAAGTTTTGGCCCAAAGTCGACACCGTTCTCAAAAATCCAGACATATATTGGCCTGGAATGCCAGGGACATGCCTCCAGCTTGAACCTGCTACCTCAAAGTGTTCTCCATCACCGGTCTGGGGCTACAGCAGCTGAACTGTAGGGTCTCCCAAAACATTCTGTCCCAATATATGTCTGGATTTATGAAAACCGTGCTCACCTCGGCACAACCACCCTGACAGTTTTCCAAGAAATTACAGGGTATTTTTAGACAGATCAGCCACAGGCAGCCTGGCAACACACACTCTACTCACCCAGCTTGCTTGTGACTGGCTGGCTGGCTTCCAGCCACTAAGCCCACAGGGCATGACTGACAAAGGCTGTCCTGCAAAGAAAATAAGCAGTTTTCCTAAGCAAAATGCCTCTCTCTGTGACTCACCCCACCCCCCAAAGGATAATTGCTGGGCCTTTCCCTTGGTACCAGCTGGTAGCCAGACACCTAAGCTTTCTACCACTACCCTCCATGACGGAGTCCCCCCTCACTTTCGGAGCACCGCAAGGGCCTGACTGCCGGCTATCGCCGGCAGGCAGGCGAAAAAGTTTTGGCCCAAAGTCGACACCGTTCTCAAAAATCCAGACATATATTGGCCTGGAATGCCAGGGACATGCCTCCAGCTTGAACCTGCTACCTCAAAGTGTTCTCCATCACCGGTCTGGGGCTACAGCAGCTGAACTGTAGGGTCTCCCAAAACATTCTGTCCCAATATATGTCTGGATTTATGAAAACCGTGCTCACCTCGGCACAACCACCCTGACAGTTTTCCAAGAAATTACAGGGTATTTTTAGACAGATCAGCCACAGGCAGCCTGGCAACACACACTCTACTCACCCAGCTTGCTTGTGACTGGCTGGCTGGCTTCCAGCCACTAAGCCCACAGGGCATGACTGACAAAGGCTGTCCTGCAAAGAAAATAAGCAGTTTTCCTAAGCAAAATGCCTCTCTCTGTGACTCACCCCACCCCCCAAAGGATAATTGCTGGGCCTTTCCCTTGGTACCAGCTGGTAGCCAGACACCTAAGCTTTCTACCACTACCCTCCATGACGGAGTCCCCCCTCACTTTCGGAGCACCGCAAGGGCCTGACTGCCGGCTATCGCCGGCAGGCAGGCGAAAAAGTTTTGGCCCAAAGTCGACACCGTTCTCAAAAATCCAGACATATATTGGCCTGGAATGCCAGGGACATGCCTCCAGCTTGAACCTGCTACCTCAAAGTGTTCTCCATCACCGGTCTGGGGCTACAGCAGCTGAACTGTAGGGTCTCCCAAAACATTCTGTCCCAATATATGTCTGGATTTATGAAAACCGTGCTCACCTCGGCACAACCACCCTGACAGTTTTCCAAGAAATTACAGGGTATTTTTAGACAGATCAGCCACAGGCAGCCTGGCAACACACACTCTACTCACCCAGCTTGCTTGTGACTGGCTGGCTGGCTTCCAGCCACTAAGCCCACAGGGCATGACTGACAAAGGCTGTCCTGCAAAGAAAATAAGCAGTTTTCCTAAGCAAAATGCCTCTCTCTGTGACTCACCCCACCCCCCAAAGGATAATTGCTGGGCCTTTCCCTTGGTACCAGCTGGTAGCCAGACACCTAAGCTTTCTACCACTACCCTCCATGACGGAGTCCCCCCTCACTTTCGGAGCACCGCAAGGGCCTGACTGCCGGCTATCGCCGGCAGGCAGGCGAAAAAGTTTTGGCCCAAAGTCGACACCGTTCTCAAAAATCCAGACATATATTGGCCTGGAATGCCAGGGACATGCCTCCAGCTTGAACCTGCTACCTCAAAGTGTTCTCCATCACCGGTCTGGGGCTACAGCAGCTGAACTGTAGGGTCTCCCAAAACATTCTGTCCCAATATATGTCTGGATTTATGAAAACCGTGCTCACCTCGGCACAACCACCCTGACAGTTTTCCAAGAAATTACAGGGTATTTTTAGACAGATCAGCCACAGGCAGCCTGGCAACACACACTCTACTCACCCAGCTTGCTTGTGACTGGCTGGCTGGCTTCCAGCCACTAAGCCCACAGGGCATGACTGACAAAGGCTGTCCTGCAAAGAAAATAAGCAGTTTTCCTAAGCAAAATGCCTCTCTCTGTGACTCACCCCACCCCCCAAAGGATAATTGCTGGGCCTTTCCCTTGGTACCAGCTGGTAGCCAGACACCTAAGCTTTCTACCACTACCCTCCATGACGGAGTCCCCCCTCACTTTCGGAGCACCGCAAGGGCCTGACTGCCGGCTATCGCCGGCAGGCAGGCGAAAAAGTTTTGGCCCAAAGTCGACACCGTTCTCAAAAATCCAGACATATATTGGCCTGGAATGCCAGGGACATGCCTCCAGCTTGAACCTGCTACCTCAAAGTGTTCTCCATCACCGGTCTGGGGCTACAGCAGCTGAACTGTAGGGTCTCCCAAAACATTCTGTCCCAATATATGTCTGGATTTATGAAAACCGTGCTCACCTCGGCACAACCACCCTGACAGTTTTCCAAGAAATTACAGGGTATTTTTAGACAGATCAGCCACAGGCAGCCTGGCAACACACACTCTACTCACCCAGCTTGCTTGTGACTGGCTGGCTGGCTTCCAGCCACTAAGCCCACAGGGCATGACTGACAAAGGCTGTCCTGCAAAGAAAATAAGCAGTTTTCCTAAGCAAAATGCCTCTCTCTGTGACTCACCCCACCCCCCAAAGGATAATTGCTGGGCCTTTCCCTTGGTACCAGCTGGTAGCCAGACACCTAAGCTTTCTACCACTACCCTCCATGACGGAGTCCCCCCTCACTTTCGGAGCACCGCAAGGGCCTGACTGCCGGCTATCGCCGGCAGGCAGGCGAAAAAGTTTTGGCCCAAAGTCGACACCGTTCTCAAAAATCCAGACATATATTGGCCTGGAATGCCAGGGACATGCCTCCAGCTTGAACCTGCTACCTCAAAGTGTTCTCCATCACCGGTCTGGGGCTACAGCAGCTGAACTGTAGGGTCTCCCAAAACATTCTGTCCCAATATATGTCTGGATTTATGAAAACCGTGCTCACCTCGGCACAACCACCCTGACAGTTTTCCAAGAAATTACAGGGTATTTTTAGACAGATCAGCCACAGGCAGCCTGGCAACACACACTCTACTCACCCAGCTTGCTTGTGACTGGCTGGCTGGCTTCCAGCCACTAAGCCCACAGGGCATGACTGACAAAGGCTGTCCTGCAAAGAAAATAAGCAGTTTTCCTAAGCAAAATGCCTCTCTCTGTGACTCACCCCACCCCCCAAAGGATAATTGCTGGGCCTTTCCCTTGGTACCAGCTGGTAGCCAGACACCTAAGCTTTCTACCACTACCCTCCATGACGGAGTCCCCCCTCACTTTCGGAGCACCGCAAGGGCCTGACTGCCGGCTATCGCCGGCAGGCAGGCGAAAAAGTTTTGGCCCAAAGTCGACACCGTTCTCAAAAATCCAGACATATATTGGCCTGGAATGCCAGGGACATGCCTCCAGCTTGAACCTGCTACCTCAAAGTGTTCTCCATCACCGGTCTGGGGCTACAGCAGCTGAACTGTAGGGTCTCCCAAAACATTCTGTCCCAATATATGTCTGGATTTATGAAAACCGTGCTCACCTCGGCACAACCACCCTGACAGTTTTCCAAGAAATTACAGGGTATTTTTAGACAGATCAGCCACAGGCAGCCTGGCAACACACACTCTACTCACCCAGCTTGCTTGTGACTGGCTGGCTGGCTTCCAGCCACTAAGCCCACAGGGCATGACTGACAAAGGCTGTCCTGCAAAGAAAATAAGCAGTTTTCCTAAGCAAAATGCCTCTCTCTGTGACTCACCCCACCCCCCAAAGGATAATTGCTGGGCCTTTCCCTTGGTACCAGCTGGTAGCCAGACACCTAAGCTTTCTACCACTACCCTCCATGACGGAGTCCCCCCTCACTTTCGGAGCACCGCAAGGGCCTGACTGCCGGCTATCGCCGGCAGGCAGGCGAAAAAGTTTTGGCCCAAAGTCGACACCGTTCTCAAAAATCCAGACATATATTGGCCTGGAATGCCAGGGACATGCCTCCAGCTTGAACCTGCTACCTCAAAGTGTTCTCCATCACCGGTCTGGGGCTACAGCAGCTGAACTGTAGGGTCTCCCAAAACATTCTGTCCCAATATATGTCTGGATTTATGAAAACCGTGCTCACCTCGGCACAACCACCCTGACAGTTTTCCAAGAAATTACAGGGTATTTTTAGACAGATCAGCCACAGGCAGCCTGGCAACACACACTCTACTCACCCAGCTTGCTTGTGACTGGCTGGCTGGCTTCCAGCCACTAAGCCCACAGGGCATGACTGACAAAGGCTGTCCTGCAAAGAAAATAAGCAGTTTTCCTAAGCAAAATGCCTCTCTCTGTGACTCACCCCACCCCCCAAAGGATAATTGCTGGGCCTTTCCCTTGGTACCAGCTGGTAGCCAGACACCTAAGCTTTCTACCACTACCCTCCATGACGGAGTCCCCCCTCACTTTCGGAGCACCGCAAGGGCCTGACTGCCGGCTATCGCCGGCAGGCAGGCGAAAAAGTTTTGGCCCAAAGTCGACACCGTTCTCAAAAATCCAGACATATATTGGCCTGGAATGCCAGGGACATGCCTCCAGCTTGAACCTGCTACCTCAAAGTGTTCTCCATCACCGGTCTGGGGCTACAGCAGCTGAACTGTAGGGTCTCCCAAAACATTCTGTCCCAATATATGTCTGGATTTATGAAAACCGTGCTCACCTCGGCACAACCACCCTGACAGTTTTCCAAGAAATTACAGGGTATTTTTAGACAGATCAGCCACAGGCAGCCTGGCAACACACACTCTACTCACCCAGCTTGCTTGTGACTGGCTGGCTGGCTTCCAGCCACTAAGCCCACAGGGCATGACTGACAAAGGCTGTCCTGCAAAGAAAATAAGCAGTTTTCCTAAGCAAAATGCCTCTCTCTGTGACTCACCCCACCCCCCAAAGGATAATTGCTGGGCCTTTCCCTTGGTACCAGCTGGTAGCCAGACACCTAAGCTTTCTACCACTACCCTCCATGACGGAGTCCCCCCTCACTTTCGGAGCACCGCAAGGGCCTGACTGCCGGCTATCGCCGGCAGGCAGGCGAAAAAGTTTTGGCCCAAAGTCGACACCGTTCTCAAAAATCCAGACATATATTGGCCTGGAATGCCAGGGACATGCCTCCAGCTTGAACCTGCTACCTCAAAGTGTTCTCCATCACCGGTCTGGGGCTACAGCAGCTGAACTGTAGGGTCTCCCAAAACATTCTGTCCCAATATATGTCTGGATTTATGAAAACCGTGCTCACCTCGGCACAACCACCCTGACAGTTTTCCAAGAAATTACAGGGTATTTTTAGACAGATCAGCCACAGGCAGCCTGGCAACACACACTCTACTCACCCAGCTTGCTTGTGACTGGCTGGCTGGCTTCCAGCCACTAAGCCCACAGGGCATGACTGACAAAGGCTGTCCTGCAAAGAAAATAAGCAGTTTTCCTAAGCAAAATGCCTCTCTCTGTGACTCACCCCACCCCCCAAAGGATAATTGCTGGGCCTTTCCCTTGGTACCAGCTGGTAGCCAGACACCTAAGCTTTCTACCACTACCCTCCATGACGGAGTCCCCCCTCACTTTCGGAGCACCGCAAGGGCCTGACTGCCGGCTATCGCCGGCAGGCAGGCGAAAAAGTTTTGGCCCAAAGTCGACACCGTTCTCAAAAATCCAGACATATATTGGCCTGGAATGCCAGGGACATGCCTCCAGCTTGAACCTGCTACCTCAAAGTGTTCTCCATCACCGGTCTGGGGCTACAGCAGCTGAACTGTAGGGTCTCCCAAAACATTCTGTCCCAATATATGTCTGGATTTATGAAAACCGTGCTCACCTCGGCACAACCACCCCGACAGTTTTCCAAGAAATTACAGGGTATTTTTAGACAGATCAGCCACAGGCAGCCTGGCAACACACACTCTACTCACCCAGCTTGCTTGTGACTGGCTGGCTGGCTTCCAGCCACTAAGCCCACAGGGCATGACTGACAAAGGCTGTCCTGCAAAGAAAATAAGCAGTTTTCCTAAGCAAAATGCCTCTCTCTGTGACTCACCCCACCCCCCAAAGGATAATTGCTGGGCCTTTCCCTTGGTACCAGCTGGTAGCCAGACACCTAAGCTTTCTACCACTACCCTCCATGACGGAGTCCCCCCTCACTTTCGGAGCACCGCAAGGGCCTGACTGCCGGCTATCGCCGGCAGGCAGGCGAAAAAGTTTTGGCCCAAAGTCGACACCGTTCTCAAAAATCCAGACATATATTGGCCTGGAATGCCAGGGACATGCCTCCAGCTTGAACCTGCTACCTCAAAGTGTTCTCCATCACCGGTCTGGGGCTACAGCAGCTGAACTGTAGGGTCTCCCAAAACATTCTGTCCCAATATATGTCTGGATTTATGAAAACCGTGCTCACCTCGGCACAACCACCCTGACAGTTTTCCAAGAAATTACAGGGTATTTTTAGACAGATCAGCCACAGGCAGCCTGGCAACACACACTCTACTCACCCAGCTTGCTTGTGACTGGCTGGCTGGCTTCCAGCCACTAAGCCCACAGGGCATGACTGACAAAGGCTGTCCTGCAAAGAAAATAAGCAGTTTTCCTAAGCAAAATGCCTCTCTCTGTGACTCACCCCACCCCCCAAAGGATAATTGCTGGGCCTTTCCCTTGGTACCAGCTGGTAGCCAGACACCTAAGCTTTCTACCACTACCCTCCATGACGGAGTCCCCCCTCACTTTCGGAGCACCGCAAGGGCCTGACTGCCGGCTATCGCCGGCAGGCAGGCGAAAAAGTTTTGGCCCAAAGTCGACACCGTTCTCAAAAATCCAGACATATATTGGCCTGGAATGCCAGGGACATGCCTCCAGCTTGAACCTGCTACCTCAAAGTGTTCTCCATCACCGGTCTGGGGCTACAGCAGCTGAACTGTAGGGTCTCCCAAAACATTCTGTCCCAATATATGTCTGGATTTATGAAAACCGTGCTCACCTCGGCACAACCACCCTGACAGTTTTCCAAGAAATTACAGGGTATTTTTAGACAGATCAGCCACAGGCAGCCTGGCAACACACACTCTACTCACCCAGCTTGCTTGTGACTGGCTGGCTGGCTTCCAGCCACTAAGCCCACAGGGCATGACTGACAAAGGCTGTCCTGCAAAGAAAATAAGCAGTTTTCCTAAGCAAAATGCCTCTCTCTGTGACTCACCCCACCCCCCAAAGGATAATTGCTGGGCCTTTCCCTTGGTACCAGCTGGTAGCCAGACACCTAAGCTTTCTACCACTACCCTCCATGACGGAGTCCCCCCTCACTTTCGGAGCACCGCAAGGGCCTGACTGCCGGCTATCGCCGGCAGGCAGGCGAAAAAGTTTTGGCCCAAAGTCGACACCGTTCTCAAAAATCCAGACATATATTGGCCTGGAATGCCAGGGACATGCCTCCAGCTTGAACCTGCTACCTCAAAGTGTTCTCCATCACCGGTCTGGGGCTACAGCAGCTGAACTGTAGGGTCTCCCAAAACATTCTGTCCCAATATATGTCTGGATTTATGAAAACCGTGCTCACCTCGGCACAACCACCCTGACAGTTTTCCAAGAAATTACAGGGTATTTTTAGACAGATCAGCCACAGGCAGCCTGGCAACACACACTCTACTCACCCAGCTTGCTTGTGACTGGCTGGCTGGCTTCCAGCCACTAAGCCCACAGGGCATGACTGACAAAGGCTGTCCTGCAAAGAAAATAAGCAGTTTTCCTAAGCAAAATGCCTCTCTCTGTGACTCACCCCACCCCCCAAAGGATAATTGCTGGGCCTTTCCCTTGGTACCAGCTGGTAGCCAGACACCTAAGCTTTCTACCACTACCCTCCATGACGGAGTCCCCCCTCACTTTCGGAGCACCGCAAGGGCCTGACTGCCGGCTATCGCCGGCAGGCAGGCGAAAAAGTTTTGGCCCAAAGTCGACACCGTTCTCAAAAATCCAGACATATATTGGCCTGGAATGCCAGGGACATGCCTCCAGCTTGAACCTGCTACCTCAAAGTGTTCTCCATCACCGGTCTGGGGCTACAGCAGCTGAACTGTAGGGTCTCCCAAAACATTCTGTCCCAATATATGTCTGGATTTATGAAAACCGTGCTCACCTCGGCACAACCACCCTGACAGTTTTCCAAGAAATTACAGGGTATTTTTAGACAGATCAGCCACAGGCAGCCTGGCAACACACACTCTACTCACCCAGCTTGCTTGTGACTGGCTGGCTGGCTTCCAGCCACTAAGCCCACAGGGCATGACTGACAAAGGCTGTCCTGCAAAGAAAATAAGCAGTTTTCCTAAGCAAAATGCCTCTCTCTGTGACTCACCCCACCCCCCAAAGGATAATTGCTGGGCCTTTCCCTTGGTACCAGCTGGTAGCCAGACACCTAAGCTTTCTACCACTACCCTCCATGACGGAGTCCCCCCTCACTTTCGGAGCACCGCAAGGGCCTGACTGCCGGCTATCGCCGGCAGGCAGGCGAAAAAGTTTTGGCCCAAAGTCGACACCGTTCTCAAAAATCCAGACATATATTGGCCTGGAATGCCAGGGACATGCCTCCAGCTTGAACCTGCTACCTCAAAGTGTTCTCCATCACCGGTCTGGGGCTACAGCAGCTGAACTGTAGGGTCTCCCAAAACATTCTGTCCCAATATATGTCTGGATTTATGAAAACCGTGCTCACCTCGGCACAACCACCCTGACAGTTTTCCAAGAAATTACAGGGTATTTTTAGACAGATCAGCCACAGGCAGCCTGGCAACACACACTCTACTCACCCAGCTTGCTTGTGACTGGCTGGCTGGCTTCCAGCCACTAAGCCCACAGGGCATGACTGACAAAGGCTGTCCTGCAAAGAAAATAAGCAGTTTTCCTAAGCAAAATGCCTCTCTCTGTGACTCACCCCACCCCCCAAAGGATAATTGCTGGGCCTTTCCCTTGGTACCAGCTGGTAGCCAGACACCTAAGCTTTCTACCACTACCCTCCATGACGGAGTCCCCCCTCACTTTCGGAGCACCGCAAGGGCCTGACTGCCGGCTATCGCCGGCAGGCAGGCGAAAAAGTTTTGGCCCAAAGTCGACACCGTTCTCAAAAATCCAGACATATATTGGCCTGGAATGCCAGGGACATGCCTCCAGCTTGAACCTGCTACCTCAAAGTGTTCTCCATCACCGGTCTGGGGCTACAGCAGCTGAACTGTAGGGTCTCCCAAAACATTCTGTCCCAATATATGTCTGGATTTATGAAAACCGTGCTCACCTCGGCACAACCACCCTGACAGTTTTCCAAGAAATTACAGGGTATTTTTAGACAGATCAGCCACAGGCAGCCTGGCAACACACACTCTACTCACCCAGCTTGCTTGTGACTGGCTGGCTGGCTTCCAGCCACTAAGCCCACAGGGCATGACTGACAAAGGCTGTCCTGCAAAGAAAATAAGCAGTTTTCCTAAGCAAAATGCCTCTCTCTGTGACTCACCCCACCCCCCAAAGGATAATTGCTGGGCCTTTCCCTTGGTACCAGCTGGTAGCCAGACACCTAAGCTTTCTACCACTACCCTCCATGACGGAGTCCCCCCTCACTTTCGGAGCACCGCAAGGGCCTGACTGCCGGCTATCGCCGGCAGGCAGGCGAAAAAGTTTTGGCCCAAAGTCGACACCGTTCTCAAAAATCCAGACATATATTGGCCTGGAATGCCAGGGACATGCCTCCAGCTTGAACCTGCTACCTCAAAGTGTTCTCCATCACCGGTCTGGGGCTACAGCAGCTGAACTGTAGGGTCTCCCAAAACATTCTGTCCCAATATATGTCTGGATTTATGAAAACCGTGCTCACCTCGGCACAACCACCCTGACAGTTTTCCAAGAAATTACAGGGTATTTTTAGACAGATCAGCCACAGGCAGCCTGGCAACACACACTCTACTCACCCAGCTTGCTTGTGACTGGCTGGCTGGCTTCCAGCCACTAAGCCCACAGGGCATGACTGACAAAGGCTGTCCTGCAAAGAAAATAAGCAGTTTTCCTAAGCAAAATGCCTCTCTCTGTGACTCACCCCACCCCCCAAAGGATAATTGCTGGGCCTTTCCCTTGGTACCAGCTGGTAGCCAGACACCTAAGCTTTCTACCACTACCCTCCATGACGGAGTCCCCCCTCACTTTCGGAGCACCGCAAGGGCCTGACTGCCGGCTATCGCCGGCAGGCAGGCGAAAAAGTTTTGGCCCAAAGTCGACACCGTTCTCAAAAATCCAGACATATATTGGCCTGGAATGCCAGGGACATGCCTCCAGCTTGAACCTGCTACCTCAAAGTGTTCTCCATCACCGGTCTGGGGCTACAGCAGCTGAACTGTAGGGTCTCCCAAAACATTCTGTCCCAATATATGTCTGGATTTATGAAAACCGTGCTCACCTCGGCACAACCACCCTGACAGTTTTCCAAGAAATTACAGGGTATTTTTAGACAGATCAGCCACAGGCAGCCTGGCAACACACACTCTACTCACCCAGCTTGCTTGTGACTGGCTGGCTGGCTTCCAGCCACTAAGCCCACAGGGCATGACTGACAAAGGCTGTCCTGCAAAGAAAATAAGCAGTTTTCCTAAGCAAAATGCCTCTCTCTGTGACTCACCCCACCCCCCAAAGGATAATTGCTGGGCCTTTCCCTTGGTACCAGCTGGTAGCCAGACACCTAAGCTTTCTACCACTACCCTCCATGACGGAGTCCCCCCTCACTTTCGGAGCACCGCAAGGGCCTGACTGCCGGCTATCGCCGGCAGGCAGGCGAAAAAGTTTTGGCCCAAAGTCGACACCGTTCTCAAAAATCCAGACATATATTGGCCTGGAATGCCAGGGACATGCCTCCAGCTTGAACCTGCTACCTCAAAGTGTTCTCCATCACCGGTCTGGGGCTACAGCAGCTGAACTGTAGGGTCTCCCAAAACATTCTGTCCCAATATATGTCTGGATTTATGAAAACCGTGCTCACCTCGGCACAACCACCCTGACAGTTTTCCAAGAAATTACAGGGTATTTTTAGACAGATCAGCCACAGGCAGCCTGGCAACACACACTCTACTCACCCAGCTTGCTTGTGACTGGCTGGCTGGCTTCCAGCCACTAAGCCCACAGGGCATGACTGACAAAGGCTGTCCTGCAAAGAAAATAAGCAGTTTTCCTAAGCAAAATGCCTCTCTCTGTGACTCACCCCACCCCCCAAAGGATAATTGCTGGGCCTTTCCCTTGGTACCAGCTGGTAGCCAGACACCTAAGCTTTCTACCACTACCCTCCATGACGGAGTCCCCCCTCACTTTCGGAGCACCGCAAGGGCCTGACTGCCGGCTATCGCCGGCAGGCAGGCGAAAAAGTTTTGGCCCAAAGTCGACACCGTTCTCAAAAATCCAGACATATATTGGCCTGGAATGCCAGGGACATGCCTCCAGCTTGAACCTGCTACCTCAAAGTGTTCTCCATCACCGGTCTGGGGCTACAGCAGCTGAACTGTAGGGTCTCCCAAAACATTCTGTCCCAATATATGTCTGGATTTATGAAAACCGTGCTCACCTCGGCACAACCACCCTGACAGTTTTCCAAGAAATTACAGGGTATTTTTAGACAGATCAGCCACAGGCAGCCTGGCAACACACACTCTACTCACCCAGCTTGCTTGTGACTGGCTGGCTGGCTTCCAGCCACTAAGCCCACAGGGCATGACTGACAAAGGCTGTCCTGCAAAGAAAATAAGCAGTTTTCCTAAGCAAAATGCCTCTCTCTGTGACTCACCCCACCCCCCAAAGGATAATTGCTGGGCCTTTCCCTTGGTACCAGCTGGTAGCCAGACACCTAAGCTTTCTACCACTACCCTCCATGACGGAGTCCCCCCTCACTTTCGGAGCACCGCAAGGGCCTGACTGCCGGCTATCGCCGGCAGGCAGGCGAAAAAGTTTTGGCCCAAAGTCGACACCGTTCTCAAAAATCCAGACATATATTGGCCTGGAATGCCAGGGACATGCCTCCAGCTTGAACCTGCTACCTCAAAGTGTTCTCCATCACCGGTCTGGGGCTACAGCAGCTGAACTGTAGGGTCTCCCAAAACATTCTGTCCCAATATATGTCTGGATTTATGAAAACCGTGCTCACCTCGGCACAACCACCCTGACAGTTTTCCAAGAAATTACAGGGTATTTTTAGACAGATCAGCCACAGGCAGCCTGGCAACACACACTCTACTCACCCAGCTTGCTTGTGACTGGCTGGCTGGCTTCCAGCCACTAAGCCCACAGGGCATGACTGACAAAGGCTGTCCTGCAAAGAAAATAAGCAGTTTTCCTAAGCAAAATGCCTCTCTCTGTGACTCACCCCACCCCCCAAAGGATAATTGCTGGGCCTTTCCCTTGGTACCAGCTGGTAGCCAGACACCTAAGCTTTCTACCACTACCCTCCATGACGGAGTCCCCCCTCACTTTCGGAGCACCGCAAGGGCCTGACTGCCGGCTATCGCCGGCAGGCAGGCGAAAAAGTTTTGGCCCAAAGTCGACACCGTTCTCAAAAATCCAGACATATATTGGCCTGGAATGCCAGGGACATGCCTCCAGCTTGAACCTGCTACCTCAAAGTGTTCTCCATCACCGGTCTGGGGCTACAGCAGCTGAACTGTAGGGTCTCCCAAAACATTCTGTCCCAATATATGTCTGGATTTATGAAAACCGTGCTCACCTCGGCACAACCACCCTGACAGTTTTCCAAGAAATTACAGGGTATTTTTAGACAGATCAGCCACAGGCAGCCTGGCAACACACACTCTACTCACCCAGCTTGCTTGTGACTGGCTGGCTGGCTTCCAGCCACTAAGCCCACAGGGCATGACTGACAAAGGCTGTCCTGCAAAGAAAATAAGCAGTTTTCCTAAGCAAAATGCCTCTCTCTGTGACTCACCCCACCCCCCAAAGGATAATTGCTGGGCCTTTCCCTTGGTACCAGCTGGTAGCCAGACACCTAAGCTTTCTACCACTACCCTCCATGACGGAGTCCCCCCTCACTTTCGGAGCACCGCAAGGGCCTGACTGCCGGCTATCGCCGGCAGGCAGGCGAAAAAGTTTTGGCCCAAAGTCGACACCGTTCTCAAAAATCCAGACATATATTGGCCTGGAATGCCAGGGACATGCCTCCAGCTTGAACCTGCTACCTCAAAGTGTTCTCCATCACCGGTCTGGGGCTACAGCAGCTGAACTGTAGGGTCTCCCAAAACATTCTGTCCCAATATATGTCTGGATTTATGAAAACCGTGCTCACCTCGGCACAACCACCCTGACAGTTTTCCAAGAAATTACAGGGTATTTTTAGACAGATCAGCCACAGGCAGCCTGGCAACACACACTCTACTCACCCAGCTTGCTTGTGACTGGCTGGCTGGCTTCCAGCCACTAAGCCCACAGGGCATGACTGACAAAGGCTGTCCTGCAAAGAAAATAAGCAGTTTTCCTAAGCAAAATGCCTCTCTCTGTGACTCACCCCACCCCCCAAAGGATAATTGCTGGGCCTTTCCCTTGGTACCAGCTGGTAGCCAGACACCTAAGCTTTCTACCACTACCCTCCATGACGGAGTCCCCCCTCACTTTCGGAGCACCGCAAGGGCCTGACTGCCGGCTATCGCCGGCAGGCAGGCGAAAAAGTTTTGGCCCAAAGTCGACACCGTTCTCAAAAATCCAGACATATATTGGCCTGGAATGCCAGG
>CAXHUQ010001537.1:5000-15000 GCA_964020085.1 Micromussa lordhowensis | reverse complement strand
AATTAAATTTGTTCTAATTCGGGTAGGGAGAGGAATTGGTTGTTCTCAGTCATCATGCTGCGGATATTGATAATGCCTCTCTTAAACCAAGAACTATAAAAAATAGATTTTCCGTTGATTACTATATTTTGGTTGTTCCAGATAATTTTATCTGGTACATTATCTACATCAGCCGTTGTTATGGAGTTCAAGTCTTGCAAGTATGTTAGCAACGTGTGGTAGAAACTTGGCAGATTGTCAAGGGACAGCATATTGATGTCGTACTGACAGTTAATTAGGAAGGTTAAGCCGCCGTATTGTTTTACACCTAACTCTGGAATTATTTTCCACGATGCACTGGAGGGAGTCTTTAATCGCTCGGTCCACGCGACTTTAAGCGCTTTGTCCATAATTTCGAAGTCTAGCATTTTAAGTCCACCACGTTTTTTTTCTCTAATAATGGTACTTCTTTTGACTTTTGCTGGCTTACCGTCCCAAATAAAATTGAAGGCAATCCTATTAATTTCTTTCACTAAATGTTTTGGGATGGGGAGTACAGATGCGCTGTATATAAGCTTAGACAAACCTAAAGTTTTAACTATATTTATCCTTCCCAGCAGAGTGAGTTTTCTTCGCTTCCAGCCCTTGAGAGTTTTCTCTAGGTTTTTCATCTTTTCCTCAAAATTTAGTTTGTTTGCATCTTCAGTGTTGTATGAGAAATATATGCCGAGTGCACAGATAGGTTCTTTCGGCCATTTGAAATTAAAAGGGGTGTGCGTTTTATCTCTCCAGCGTCCAAGCCACATTGCTTCTGTTTTAGAAGTGTTAATTTCTAGCCCAGATATCGATTTGAACTCGTCAAGTAGGCTTAAGACTTTCTCAACAGACTCTTCGTCCCTTAGGAACACGGTGGTGTCATCGGCATATTGCGTAATTTTTATCTCTTTTGTTTCAACATTAATTCCTTTAATGGATTGATCGTTTTTGAGAGCTCTTGCAAAAAGTTCAATGCCAATTATAAACAGCAGGCCGGATGGAGGACAACCTTGTCTAACACCGCGTTGCAGGCGAAAGAAAGAAGAAGCGTGTCCATTATTTATTACGCAACTAGAAGCATCGTTGTATAAGACATCTATCCAGTTTAAAAGGTTTGGTCCAAAGTTAAATGCTTTCAGGGCAGCTTTTAAGTACTCCCATTCTATTGAGTCAAAAGCCTTTCGAAAGTCCAGAAAGATCGCAATTCCGGGGCTGTTCATGCGTTTTGTATAAAACATGATATCTTGAATAAGTCTCGCGTTCTCGCCAATATATCGACCTTTCACGTATCCGGTTTGATCAGGGTTTATAATTTTCGGCAATAACTTCTCCAGTCTTTTAGCGATTACTTTTGTAAGGATCTTGTAATCAACGTTTAGTAATGAAATTGGTCTCAGGTTTTCTAGTAATGATGTGTCTTTATTCTTTTTAGGGATGAGTGATATTATTCCTCGTCTTTGACTAATCGACAGGATTCCTGAATGAAATGCATAATTAAAACTCGCAATCATTTCAGTACACAGCTCCGGCCAGAAGAATTTGTAAAACTCTGAAGTAAAGCCGTCAGTACCCGGTGTTTTATTGTTGGTGAATTCTTTCAGTGCTTTCAAACATTCGTTAGTGGAAATGAGGTTCTCACATGCTAATCTGTCCTCGTGCGAAAGCGGTGTTATGTTGTTTTGTTTAAAGAAAGGCGAATGCGAGAATTTTTCGGCATCGACGTCCTTTGACGTGTAAAGCGATTCATAAAACTGCTTTTCTTCTTGTAGAATCTCGAACTGGTCGTAAGTGTACGTGTCGTCTTTAAGTTTCAACTTTGTCACAGCTTTTTGGCAGGAGTTTCTTTTTTCTATACTAAGGAAGTACTTTGTGTTGCGTTCGCCATGTTCAAACCATCTCACTTTGCTTCTAAGGATTGCGCCTTTAGTTTTATATTGCAATAATTTTTCGAGGCGTAAATTTGTTGCAAATAACTCGTTTAGAATTTTTTTATCAGCCGGGTTTCTTTCTGCTTTTAGACGCAGCTCGTTTGCTTTGTTTTGAAGCTCAGTTTCTTCTTTTTGTCGCCCCTTAGCTTTCGATTTTGAATACATAACTGTGAACCCTCTTATTTCCATTTTGAGTAGGTCCCATTGTAGACCTCGGTCTTCGACATCTTTGTACTTATCTTTGTACCTGTCTAAATTGTTTCGTAGTTTATTGATGTACTTTTCATCCCTTAAAAGTGAGTTATTGAATTTCCAGAAGCCTGGGCCTTTTCTCTGGTTCGCGTTTTCGTTTTTAAAATGAATTAGAATTTCAGAATGATCAGTTTCAGCTGCATGAATAATTTTACACGAGGTAGCCAGTCGACAGAGGTCTTGAGAAACAAGAAAGTAATCTAAACGGCATTGTATTTTGAAAGACTTGTTTCTCCAGGTAAAGCTTTCCAAATCTGGGTTTAAAGATCGCCAAACATCTGTTAAATTATATGCGTTACAAAGTTGGTTGATCTCATTAATTACCAAGGCTTTCTTAGATACCGGATTTCCTCCCTTTTTATCCTTTTCTGTAAGGGCACAGTTAAAATCACCCCCGACTACAATTTGTTCATCTACGAAAGGCTTTAAATGTTGTTGTAACTTTTTAAAAAAATGCACCTGTTGAGTTTGATCATTTGGTGCATAGATGTTCACCAAAACAATGCGTATTTGATTCAAAAGAATATCCGCAATGATGTACCTGCCATCTTTATCTGCAATTACCTTTTTGATTTTGCAGTCCAATTTTGGGTTTATTAAAATCATTACTCCCTTGCTATTTGTAGAACCGTGACTAAAAAGCGCGTTTCCACCCCATTCCGCCTCCCATGTGATGGCACTATCTTTGGAGCTATGAGTTTCTTGGAGAAAAGAGAAGTGATGATTTTGGTTGTGAATTCTTCTGAATATCGAACGGCGTTTTATCGATTTGTTCAACCCTTTTACATTTAGTGAATGACACCTGAAGTTGAGACTATCATGCATGCTCATTTACAGTGCGAGAAATGGTTAGAGAGATAGCGCACTGTGGTATGTACAGCTATTGAAATATAACGTGTGAGTTATTTGCATTTTGGCAGCTTTCTTTCGATTACATTTAGTGAGTTTAAATTTCAAAACTTCAAATTTGATTAGCATATTTCCTAGTAAACAAAACAAAATACTGTTATGCCCAAAATATATAAGGTAAACTAACTTGATTTTCATTTTACTGATTGGCAAGCTGGAGGAAACGTAAACCTTAATTATAAACAAGATACACACAAAAAGAAGGAGTAAAAAAGGCTCACAAATTGGCCTTGCAAAACATTTGGTATGTTTTTGACCGTGAGGCATAGATGGTAAAAGTTTTGGAACTCCGCTCGACGGTAACTAAAAATGCTTAAATTTAATAAGAGGCCCTTTCTTAGAGACAATAAAGCTTAGAGCGTTATATAACAAACCCTGGGTAAAGATAAATAAACTATAAACCATTAGCTGTGTACTTAGCTGTAGGATATAGTATCAACAAGCATTCTGGTGTGAGCGGGGCCATTGTCTTACGATTCTTCTAGTTCTTCAACTTGCTGTTGTGGTACTTGTTGGTTGACCTGCCACTTTTCTGGGATTTGGTAGTGAAAATAGGACTTGCCGTTAACAATCAGCCTGTCTCCCACAATGGTAGCTTTAGTGCTGGGGGTTTCCTTTGCTTTCTTCATGGCTGGGAACAAAATTTTTGCTCTGATATCTTGTATTGCTTTGGGTAGGTCTTCACCGACGCTGACTGATGAATTTTTGAGTGCGTAGCGACATTTCCATACTTTGTCTCGGTCTGCACGACAAGTAAAGCGGACGATGATCGGGCGGATCTTACTCCTCCTATGCTGTCCAATTCGGTGCACGCCGCAGAATCTCATATAGAAACTTGTGGCTCTCCGTACTACAAAATATCTAAGATTAAAAAACCGTGGAAATAATATAAACAAGATGAAAATATATTGTCTATTTCCATCGTATCTTTCTTATTACTGTTTCCTTTACTATCAGCGACTTTCATATAACCCACAATGCATTTGGTTTTCCCCTCAAAATTTTGCATAAACTATTGTCATCTATTCTCAAGTGTATTTGAAAACAATAGTTTATGCAAAATTTTGTGGGGAAAACAAGATGCATTGCGGGTTATATGAAAGTCGCTAATTAAACAGTTTCAGTCCAACTAAGAGTGTTATCAAAATCGTTTGTCTCCTTGCTACATCATTACCATATCATAAAGAAAGAAATCGTTTAGCTACTGGGCATTGTTGTTGCTGTGCTACCAAATTATAAGAAGTAATAAGGACAAATAAAAATTACGACCCTAGAATTAAGGGCTAACACTGATACATCAGTATCAGTAGCCCGGTTCTCAGTAAATCGAGAGTTCCCAAACTGGAAAATAATGAGCCACAACTTCGGGATAAATTTAAATTAAAACTGAATTCGTCAACGATCTGGATAATCAGGCCCAGTTCATTACTACTTGAGCGGTAAAATATGTTTTTGTTAGATAAGAGTTCCAGTTGAATTACCGATTATAAACAAGAAAGACTGAACGTGAAAATTACAAGAGAATGTTTTTAGACTAAACAGCCTGAACAGCGCGTATGTTACAAAGTGATTAGGAATAACTGAAAACTGAGAGCAATTTAAATCAAAGGAAACGACGGCGATTTGTGAATCGGCTCGTGTTTGCTTTCTAATACCTATCCATTATCACGTCTAAAAAGATTGACATAGTGGGTTTTTTTTTCATAGATTGTGTACACTAATGGGTACGTCGACAAGACATTGTTGATTATCTTGCATACTGACCGTGCATTAATTTATAACAGTCAGTGAATAATTAACAATTATCCTGCGAAATCGCGCGGAATATCGTCTGATACTTAGCCGACGAGGCCGTAGGCCGAGTCGGCTAAAATCAGACGATATTCCGCGAGATTGAGCAGGATAATTGTTTTATTATTCAACAAATTGATAACAAAACATCCTAAATCCTTGTAAATCTCTCTGTCGACATTTTCTCACTTCACTTTTTCTTCCCACGTACGAAGCTACGTATACCGCCGGATATCTGTTACCTACGGATGACAGATATCGAGAGCATCATGACCATATTTGGATAGTGTTACAATTTGTTGAATAATGATTCATATTATTTGAATCAAGCTAAAGCAAGCAGAAGCCAAGCGTTTTTCTGTAGAAGCTTACGGTTTGTAAGTTTTTAGAAGAGTTAACTAGGCCTTTTCCACGACAGACGCCTTCATTTGTTTTTGTTTTACATGCCAGATTGTTATATACCTAAACTTTCACCCAACAAAACGAGCACTGTGATTGGTTGATTCTTGTTCACGTGCCCCTGATTAAATTCAGATGTATCCCGACCGGGATACAATTGCGCAGTTGTTGCCCGCGCGCCGTCTTTGTTTGTTTGTTTTTGCTATATGATTGTTTCAGGGAAAGTCTAAATATATAACAAAGTACTTAATGTATGGTCCCTCTGGAAACTAGTTAGTTTTGTTTCCCTCGAGTCCTAATGAAAACAAAACTGTTTCGCTCAGGACCATACATTAACTGTATATTATCCTCTTGGTATACCAGGGATCAAGCACTGGGGAAATTGTCGAAAAAATACGACTCTTTGCAAAAAGTATGATTTAAGATACCAAAATTAGACGGCGTTGTCAAACCAGCCTGTTTTTTTTAGCGTAATGGAGGTTCTCATCATTTGTCATGATGACATGTGGAACGGCTCCTTTCAAAGATAGTTTAGCCAAACAAATTTTTACTAGTGCGGTGGAACAAATATTTTTCATCGAACAAAGACTATCTATTTTCGAGGCAGCAGCTAGTAGTTCCCATAGACCCATGAAAATATCGAAGTGAAGCGCAAAACAAAGAATGCATCAAACCATAGCCTGGAGAAAATTCTATACTCGTTAAATAAACAAATTATTATAATATCATATTCCCAAACGCACTTCTATAAAGTTCGTTACGTTGGCCAGTTTTCTAAAATCGCCCAGACTAAGTTAAGACAACTAATCAAACGTTATTGTAAAGCTGATTTAGATATTAAGTTGGTCTTTAGTACCTTTAAACTTAGAAACATGTTCAGCGTGAAAGATTCAGTACCGCAAGGTCTACGTTCGCGTGTCGTTTATAAATTTTCGTGTGCTGGCTGTAATGCCAGTTACATTGACGAGACTACTCGCCACCTTTGTACACGTATTCGTGAGCACCTCTTGTCGGACAAGTTTTCGCATGTTTACAGGCACCTGCAATCATCTAGGGCCTGTCATGACTCTTGTGCTACAGAATGTTTCACGATCTTAGATTCTGCCGCCTCAAAATTCCAAATTAAGATCAAAGAGGCACTGCACATTAATCAGCAGTTGAGGCATCTAGATTTGTCTCTTTCCTTTTGATTATGCTGTTCCTTGTGTCTTTTATTTTATTTTTGCGCGCGCTAATTTTGTTTTCCGCGCACTTGATATTCAAATTGTAACGCAAGTTTAGACGCGTAATTTTGTAACGTACCTTAATATAAAATTCAAATGTACAACCGTTAAAAGCTCATTTGCAACTGAAGATGACGTGAGAATGTCGAAACATGTTTTGTAAATTGAAAACTGTCGTTTCTTTATTGAGAATATCATATTCATATAATTCTACAACAGTGGGCTTATAGTCACAACAATTTGTTTTCTTCTATAAGATCAAACTAAAGATATAAACTTAGCGGCCTATATTTTGGCGGGCTTAAAGCCAGAAGGATATTTTTCTTTGGGAGGATGACATATTTTTAAGGGGACAGAGGTTTATTGTAAGAATTTAACATAATTTTTCCCAAAACACGGAGAATAAAAAACAAGCAAACAAAGAAACAAAACAAAAACAAGATGGGACACGAGGAACAAAAAACATCGAAAAAGAAAACGGAATTGCGGAAAAATTCAATTTGGTATTTTTGAGCATGGTGCATGGGTAAACTGTTCATGTTGCAAGTCACGTAATGAAAAGTAGCTGGGGCTATGGGAACTCTCAAAACATCTGTACGTGAACTGCTAGGTGTCGGTAAAATAGATTGACAAGCATAATCCTGATTGATTGATGTTCGATGGAATTTTCTGGTGAAAAATTTTATTTTAATTTTCAGATGCATAGTTTGCTTGATCTTGTCTGGAATTTGTGAGTCCCAAAATTTCCTTGCTTAAAGTATTGTGATGTGAGCATAGTGCCCACAGAAGTTCAAGGTGTTGACGTCTTAGAAGTCACGACACTAAAATTAGGTTTATTTGAAGGTAGCAGTGCGCATTTTATTTGTAAAACGGTCTAAAATTTGCTCGTGAAATTAAGGACATTAATACTCCAGATTTTGCACTGAAGAACGTTATTTTGGTAATATATCAAACACGAGAGGCAGTGTTTCATCAGGATACCCAAACACCGAGAAGAGTTTAAATTACGACGCGTAGCGGAGTACTTTTGACGAAATTCGGGGTGTTTGGATAGCTCATGAAATACCGACTCGAGTGTTTGATATATCTTCTCAATCCAAACAAAAACTAAGGAGAAAACGGAGGAGTAAAATCGTCAAAATCAATGCTAATTAAGACTGGGTATCCCAACCTCCTTCATGGCTGTAGTTTTCATTGTTTTTTCACTTCATGAATTATTAATGAGTTTCAGAACAGTTAAATCGATTTTGTAAAGCCGGCTAGAGTGTGAACGATTGTTGTGCTAAATGTTATGTTTTACCCAGTTTACACTTAATACGTTAAGACGATTTGTGCAAGAAAGGATCAAACTGTCAAAATAGGTTTGATCATTTCTCATTTTTTCAGTCAACAATAGCAGAAACCTTTAAAACAACGGTCGCGTGCTAGTAATTCAGATAGGAAGCAACGAATTTTTCTCAGTTTAACTGGACTTTCGACAAGAGTTAAAATAAACAAATAAAGTTACAATAATAGTCACAGTTGAGTCCTGGCTCCTGATTATGTCGAAATTATGTTAGAAACAAAATGTTTATATTAGAACAAAATATCTCTCCGATCTTTAATACTCGGAGGTCTCATCAACGAGATGGTTAGCTTCGAGGCCTTAAAAAACTCTTTCCACTTGGCTTAAATATAGAACAATACCAATACAAATCTTGTTCTATATTTAATATTTCACCAAGAATTTTCAGCAAAGCAGTCTACCATATCCCATTTGAAATAGCACAAAAAGCACTTTCCATAAAAATAAGTTGCCCCCATGGAAACTATTGTTTAGATCTAGTAGGACTTAACAGAAAAAGTAAAACAAATGGAAACAGACAATCAATACTGTTAAATCACTCTGGGATGAGAGTATCGTAGAAGTAAGAGTAAGAGACAAGAATATCATTCAATTGCGTTAAAAAATAGAAAGATTAACGAATGCGTCAGACAGAATTATGACCGATATTCTCGTTAAGTACGAAAAGCATTTAAATTCCACAAAGAACGAAACAAGTCATATTCAAATTTAGGTGTGTCATTCAGGTTGCTAAAAACAGTTTCCAGCACTTTCCAAGATGATGGGTCATTATAACCACTCTTTATAAGTTGATGCTACAATCATGGTATCAAAAACTGCCCAATCATTCGTGAACACATTGTTATCATTTTCGTGAAACGATAGATTACCATAGCAACAGTATGACCTCGTAAAAACACCCTTAATTATAGCTTTAAGGGCTTGTTATTCAAAACTGACGGCACGGTGAATGTTTTGTGTATTATCACATTATATTTTGCAAGATAAGACGTAACTTTTAGCAAAGTTTCAAAGTATTCCGTAGATGGGGTTGAAAGCCACCTATAATCAAAATTTTCAGGTGGCTCTGAAGCCGATCTAAAATCTAATTTTCAAAACGTTTGGACCTGTTTTTCTCGGCTTATTTCAGGATCATAAAGGAGCAATTAATAAAACTAACTACAATATACAATCGAACATTCTTAAAAAGAGCAACGTGAAAAAACTGTATTGTCAGTTGAAGAAGTCAATTCCTTCTGTGTGACAACTGCCAAATATAGTTGGGGAAGACTTTTAGCCGATTGGCATACCATGTTGAGAGAAAGGCTGAACAAAGAAATGTTCTGGAAAAAAATAACTTTAAGTCCGAAAATTTTCCAGGTTAAAGTATTTTGAATTGATAAGAGTTCAAGTTGTTGACGTCTCAGAATTAAACCACGAAACTAAAGTCAAAGCCCTTTTGAAGGTAGCAACGCGTATTTTATTTGTACAACCGTCTTGTTTTGCTCGTTTTTCGTTTTCCTTTGATCCACCATATTTTGACCTCACAAATCACGTTCATCTTTAAGTTGTGCAGATGAGAAAAATTATTCTAGTATTTAAAAAATTGCAAGTCAGAGTGTGACGGGTTGTTGTGCCAAATGGTTTTCTTTTTCCAGTCTGCACTTTTGTGCATTGAAGAATCGAACTGTGGAGCGTTCATACAAAATATTTATATTTTAAAAACAAAACATATTCCGAATCATAGAAACGTAGTCGTATCAATGAGGTTGTCAGCTTCAAGATACTTTTAAATAAGAAGTAACGATTTGTTTTTTTGGACCAGATAATAACGAAGTTTTCGGATAAACGGGATGGTATTAAAGATGATTTCCAGTCGGTACTGCGCAGTCTCAGCACCCCAATGTTTGAGTCTCGATGAAATGCGAATCGATGTTATTCTTTACGAACCACATAGCTTATCTTTGAGGCAACTTCAATTCTTTTCCCAACAGTTTCTTTGATTTTTACAACTACAAAGTTGTTTCACCAAGTGACATCAAAAAGAACGAAGCATAAAGCATAAGCATAAAGCTTCGCACCATCATAATGGCAGTTGACATAAAACTTACCTCATGTAAATAGTCGAGAAATGTAACATTTTGTGACGTCTACCATGA
>CAXHUQ010001535.1:0-25719 GCA_964020085.1 Micromussa lordhowensis | reverse complement strand
CCCTCACTTTCGGAGCACCGCAAGGGCCTGACTGCCGGCTATCGCCGGCAGGCAGGCGAAAAAGTTTTGGCCCAAAGTCGACACCGTTCTCAAAAATCCAGACATATATTGGCCTGGAATGCCAGGGACATGCCTCCAGCTTGAACCTGCTACCTCAAAGTGTTCTCCATCACCGGTCTGGGGCTACAGCAGCTGAACTGTAGGGTCTCCCAAAACATTCTGTCCCAATATATGTCTGGATTTATGAAAACCGTGCTCACCTCGGCACAACCACCCTGACAGTTTTCCAAGAAATTACAGGGTATTTTTAGACAGATCAGCCACAGGCAGCCTGGCAACACACACTCTACTCACCCAGCTTGCTTGTGACTGGCTGGCTGGCTTCCAGCCACTAAGCCCACAGGGCATGACTGACAAAGGCTGTCCTGCAAAGAAAATAAGCAGTTTTCCTAAGCAAAATGCCTCTCTCTGTGACTCACCCCACCCCCCAAAGGATAATTGCTGGGCCTTTCCCTTGGTACCAGCTGGTAGCCAGACACCTAAGCTTTCTACCACTACCCTCCATGACGGAGTCCCCCCTCACTTTCGGAGCACCGCAAGGGCCTGACTGCCGGCTATCGCCGGCAGGCAGGCGAAAAAGTTTTGGCCCAAAGTCGACACCGTTCTCAAAAATCCAGACATATATTGGCCTGGAATGCCAGGGACATGCCTCCAGCTTGAACCTGCTACCTCAAAGTGTTCTCCATCACCGGTCTGGGGCTACAGCAGCTGAACTGTAGGGTCTCCCAAAACATTCTGTCCCAATATATGTCTGGATTTATGAAAACCGTGCTCACCTCGGCACAACCACCCTGACAGTTTTCCAAGAAATTACAGGGTATTTTTAGACAGATCAGCCACAGGCAGCCTGGCAACACACACTCTACTCACCCAGCTTGCTTGTGACTGGCTGGCTGGCTTCCAGCCACTAAGCCCACAGGGCATGACTGACAAAGGCTGTCCTGCAAAGAAAATAAGCAGTTTTCCTAAGCAAAATGCCTCTCTCTGTGACTCACCCCACCCCCCAAAGGATAATTGCTGGGCCTTTCCCTTGGTACCAGCTGGTAGCCAGACACCTAAGCTTTCTACCACTACCCTCCATGACGGAGTCCCCCCTCACTTTCGGAGCACCGCAAGGGCCTGACTGCCGGCTATCGCCGGCAGGCAGGCGAAAAAGTTTTGGCCCAAAGTCGACACCGTTCTCAAAAATCCAGACATATATTGGCCTGGAATGCCAGGGACATGCCTCCAGCTTGAACCTGCTACCTCAAAGTGTTCTCCATCACCGGTCTGGGGCTACAGCAGCTGAACTGTAGGGTCTCCCAAAACATTCTGTCCCAATATATGTCTGGATTTATGAAAACCGTGCTCACCTCGGCACAACCACCCTGACAGTTTTCCAAGAAATTACAGGGTATTTTTAGACAGATCAGCCACAGGCAGCCTGGCAACACACACTCTACTCACCCAGCTTGCTTGTGACTGGCTGGCTGGCTTCCAGCCACTAAGCCCACAGGGCATGACTGACAAAGGCTGTCCTGCAAAGAAAATAAGCAGTTTTCCTAAGCAAAATGCCTCTCTCTGTGACTCACCCCACCCCCCAAAGGATAATTGCTGGGCCTTTCCCTTGGTACCAGCTGGTAGCCAGACACCTAAGCTTTCTACCACTACCCTCCATGACGGAGTCCCCCCTCACTTTCGGAGCACCGCAAGGGCCTGACTGCCGGCTATCGCCGGCAGGCAGGCGAAAAAGTTTTGGCCCAAAGTCGACACCGTTCTCAAAAATCCAGACATATATTGGCCTGGAATGCCAGGGACATGCCTCCAGCTTGAACCTGCTACCTCAAAGTGTTCTCCATCACCGGTCTGGGGCTACAGCAGCTGAACTGTAGGGTCTCCCAAAACATTCTGTCCCAATATATGTCTGGATTTATGAAAACCGTGCTCACCTCGGCACAACCACCCTGACAGTTTTCCAAGAAATTACAGGGTATTTTTAGACAGATCAGCCACAGGCAGCCTGGCAACACACACTCTACTCACCCAGCTTGCTTGTGACTGGCTGGCTGGCTTCCCAGCCACTAAGCCCACAGGGCATGACTGACAAAGGCTGTCCTGCAAAGAAAATAAGCAGTTTTCCTAAGCAAAATGCCTCTCTCTGTGACTCACCCCACCCCCCAAAGGATAATTGCTGGGCCTTTCCCTTGGTACCAGCTGGTAGCCAGACACCTAAGCTTTCTACCACTACCCTCCATGACGGAGTCCCCCCTCACTTTCGGAGCACCGCAAGGGCCTGACTGCCGGCTATCGCCGGCAGGCAGGCGAAAAAGTTTTGGCCCAAAGTCGACACCGTTCTCAAAAATCCAGACATATATTGGCCTGGAATGCCAGGGACATGCCTCCAGCTTGAACCTGCTACCTCAAAGTGTTCTCCATCACCGGTCTGGGGCTACAGCAGCTGAACTGTAGGGTCTCCCAAAACATTCTGTCCCAATATATGTCTGGATTTATGAAAACCGTGCTCACCTCGGCACAACCACCCTGACAGTTTTCCAAGAAATTACAGGGTATTTTTAGACAGATCAGCCACAGGCAGCCTGGCAACACACACTCTACTCACCCAGCTTGCTTGTGACTGGCTGGCTGGCTTCCAGCCACTAAGCCCACAGGGCATGACTGACAAAGGCTGTCCTGCAAAGAAAATAAGCAGTTTTCCTAAGCAAAATGCCTCTCTCTGTGACTCACCCCACCCCCCAAAGGATAATTGCTGGGCCTTTCCTTGGTACCAGCTGGTAGCCAGACACCTAAGCTTTCTACCACTACCCTCCATGACGGAGTCCCCCCTCACTTTCGGAGCACCGCAAGGGCCTGACTGCCGGCTATCGCCGGCAGGCAGGCGAAAAAGTTTTGGCCCAAAGTCGACACCGTTCTCAAAAATCCAGACATATATTGGCCTGGAATGCCAGGGACATGCCTCCAGCTTGAACCTGCTACCTCAAAGTGTTCTCCATCACCGGTCTGGGGCTACAGCAGCTGAACTGTAGGGTCTCCCAAAACATTCTGTCCCAATATATGTCTGGATTTATGAAAACCGTGCTCACCTCGGCACAACCACCCTGACAGTTTTCCAAGAAATTACAGGGTATTTTTAGACAGATCAGCCACAGGCAGCCTGGCAACACACACTCTACTCACCCAGCTTGCTTGTGACTGGCTGGCTGGCTTCCAGCCACTAAGCCCACAGGGCATGACTGACAAAGGCTGTCCTGCAAAGAAAATAAGCAGTTTTCCTAAGCAAAATGCCTCTCTCTGTGACTCACCCCACCCCCCAAAGGATAATTGCTGGGCCTTTCCCTTGGTACCAGCTGGTAGCCAGACACCTAAGCTTTCTACCACTACCCTCCATGACGGAGTCCCCCCTCACTTTCGGAGCACCGCAAGGGCCTGACTGCCGGCTATCGCCGGCAGGCAGGCGAAAAAGTTTTGGCCCAAAGTCGACACCGTTCTCAAAAATCCAGACATATATTGGCCTGGAATGCCAGGGACATGCCTCCAGCTTGAACCTGCTACCTCAAAGTGTTCTCCATCACCGGTCTGGGGCTACAGCAGCTGAACTGTAGGGTCTCCCAAAACATTCTGTCCCAATATATGTCTGGATTTATGAAAACCGTGCTCACCTCGGCACAACCACCCTGACAGTTTTCCAAGAAATTACAGGGTATTTTTAGACAGATCAGCCACAGGCAGCCTGGCAACACACACTCTACTCACCCAGCTTGCTTGTGACTGGCTGGCTGGCTTCCAGCCACTAAGCCCACAGGGCATGACTGACAAAGGCTGTCCTGCAAAGAAAATAAGCAGTTTTCCTAAGCAAAATGCCTCTCTCTGTGACTCACCCCACCCCCCAAAGGATAATTGCTGGGCCTTTCCCTTGGTACCAGCTGGTAGCCAGACACCTAAGCTTTCTACCACTACCCTCCATGACGGAGTCCCCCCTCACTTTCGGAGCACCGCAAGGGCCTGACTGCCGGCTATCGCCGGCAGGCAGGCGAAAAAGTTTTGGCCCAAAGTCGACACCGTTCTCAAAAATCCAGACATATATTGGCCTGGAATGCCAGGGACATGCCTCCAGCTTGAACCTGCTACCTCAAAGTGTTCTCCATCACCGGTCTGGGGCTACAGCAGCTGAACTGTAGGGTCTCCCAAAACATTCTGTCCCAATATATGTCTGGATTTATGAAAACCGTGCTCACCTCGGCACAACCACCCTGACAGTTTTCCAAGAAATTACAGGGTATTTTTAGACAGATCAGCCACAGGCAGCCTGGCAACACACACTCTACTCACCCAGCTTGCTTGTGACTGGCTGGCTGGCTTCCAGCCACTAAGCCCACAGGGCATGACTGACAAAGGCTGTCCTGCAAAGAAAATAAGCAGTTTTCCTAAGCAAAATGCCTCTCTCTGTGACTCACCCCACCCCCCAAAGGATAATTGCTGGGCCTTTCCCTTGGTACCAGCTGGTAGCCAGACACCTAAGCTTTCTACCACTACCCTCCATGACGGAGTCCCCCCTCACTTTCGGAGCACCGCAAGGGCCTGACTGCCGGCTATCGCCGGCAGGCAGGCGAAAAAGTTTTGGCCCAAAGTCGACACCGTTCTCAAAAATCCAGACATATATTGGCCTGGAATGCCAGGGACATGCCTCCAGCTTGAACCTGCTACCTCAAAGTGTTCTCCATCACCGGTCTGGGGCTACAGCAGCTGAACTGTAGGGTCTCCCAAAACATTCTGTCCCAATATATGTCTGGATTTATGAAAACCGTGCTCACCTCGGCACAACCACCCTGACAGTTTTCCAAGAAATTACAGGGTATTTTTAGACAGATCAGCCACAGGCAGCCTGGCAACACACACTCTACTCACCCAGCTTGCTTGTGACTGGCTGGCTGGCTTCCAGCCACTAAGCCCACAGGGCATGACTGACAAAGGCTGTCCTGCAAAGAAAATAAGCAGTTTTCCTAAGCAAAATGCCTCTCTCTGTGACTCACCCCACCCCCCAAAGGATAATTGCTGGGCCTTTCCCTTGGTACCAGCTGGTAGCCAGACACCTAAGCTTTCTACCACTACCCTCCATGACGGAGTCCCCCCTCACTTTCGGAGCACCGCAAGGGCCTGACTGCCGGCTATCGCCGGCAGGCAGGCGAAAAAGTTTTGGCCCAAAGTCGACACCGTTCTCAAAAATCCAGACATATATTGGCCTGGAATGCCAGGGACATGCCTCCAGCTTGAACCTGCTACCTCAAAGTGTTCTCCATCACCGGTCTGGGGCTACAGCAGCTGAACTGTAGGGTCTCCCAAAACATTCTGTCCCAATATATGTCTGGATTTATGAAAACCGTGCTCACCTCGGCACAACCACCCTGACAGTTTTCCAAGAAATTACAGGGTATTTTTAGACAGATCAGCCACAGGCAGCCTGGCAACACACACTCTACTCACCCAGCTTGCTTGTGACTGGCTGGCTGGCTTCCAGCCACTAAGCCCACAGGGCATGACTGACAAAGGCTGTCCTGCAAAGAAAATAAGCAGTTTTCCTAAGCAAAATGCCTCTCTCTGTGACTCACCCCACCCCCCAAAGGATAATTGCTGGGCCTTTCCCTTGGTACCAGCTGGTAGCCAGACACCTAAGCTTTCTACCACTACCCTCCATGACGGAGTCCCCCCTCACTTTCGGAGCACCGCAAGGGCCTGACTGCCGGCTATCGCCGGCAGGCAGGCGAAAAAGTTTTGGCCCAAAGTCGACACCGTTCTCAAAAATCCAGACATATATTGGCCTGGAATGCCAGGGACATGCCTCCAGCTTGAACCTGCTACCTCAAAGTGTTCTCCATCACCGGTCTGGGGCTACAGCAGCTGAACTGTAGGGTCTCCCAAAACATTCTGTCCCAATATATGTCTGGATTTATGAAAACCGTGCTCACCTCGGCACAACCACCCTGACAGTTTTCCAAGAAATTACAGGGTATTTTTAGACAGATCAGCCACAGGCAGCCTGGCAACACACACTCTACTCACCCAGCTTGCTTGTGACTGGCTGGCTGGCTTCCAGCCACTAAGCCCACAGGGCATGACTGACAAAGGCTGTCCTGCAAAGAAAATAAGCAGTTTTCCTAAGCAAAATGCCTCTCTCTGTGACTCACCCCACCCCCCAAAGGATAATTGCTGGGCCTTTCCCTTGGTACCAGCTGGTAGCCAGACACCTAAGCTTTCTACCACTACCCTCCATGACGGAGTCCCCCCTCACTTTCGGAGCACCGCAAGGGCCTGACTGCCGGCTATCGCCGGCAGGCAGGCGAAAAAGTTTTGGCCCAAAGTCGACACCGTTCTCAAAAATCCAGACATATATTGGCCTGGAATGCCAGGGACATGCCTCCAGCTTGAACCTGCTACCTCAAAGTGTTCTCCATCACCGGTCTGGGGCTACAGCAGCTGAACTGTAGGGTCTCCCAAAACATTCTGTCCCAATATATGTCTGGATTTATGAAAACCGTGCTCACCTCGGCACAACCACCCTGACAGTTTTCCAAGAAATTACAGGGTATTTTTAGACAGATCAGCCACAGGCAGCCTGGCAACACACACTCTACTCACCCAGCTTGCTTGTGACTGGCTGGCTGGCTTCCAGCCACTAAGCCCACAGGGCATGACTGACAAAGGCTGTCCTGCAAAGAAAATAAGCAGTTTTCCTAAGCAAAATGCCTCTCTCTGTGACTCACCCCACCCCCCAAAGGATAATTGCTGGGCCTTTCCCTTGGTACCAGCTGGTAGCCAGACACCTAAGCTTTCTACCACTACCCTCCATGACGGAGTCCCCCCTCACTTTCGGAGCACCGCAAGGGCCTGACTGCCGGCTATCGCCGGCAGGCAGGCGAAAAAGTTTTGGCCCAAAGTCGACACCGTTCTCAAAAATCCAGACATATATTGGCCTGGAATGCCAGGGACATGCCTCCAGCTTGAACCTGCTACCTCAAAGTGTTCTCCATCACCGGTCTGGGGCTACAGCAGCTGAACTGTAGGGTCTCCCAAAACATTCTGTCCCAATATATGTCTGGATTTATGAAAACCGTGCTCACCTCGGCACAACCACCCTGACAGTTTTCCAAGAAATTACAGGGTATTTTTAGACAGATCAGCCACAGGCAGCCTGGCAACACACACTCTACTCACCCAGCTTGCTTGTGACTGGCTGGCTGGCTTCCAGCCACTAAGCCCACAGGGCATGACTGACAAAGGCTGTCCTGCAAAGAAAATAAGCAGTTTTCCTAAGCAAAATGCCTCTCTCTGTGACTCACCCCACCCCCCAAAGGATAATTGCTGGGCCTTTCCCTTGGTACCAGCTGGTAGCCAGACACCTAAGCTTTCTACCACTACCCTCCATGACGGAGTCCCCCCTCACTTTCGGAGCACCGCAAGGGCCTGACTGCCGGCTATCGCCGGCAGGCAGGCGAAAAAGTTTTGGCCCAAAGTCGACACCGTTCTCAAAAATCCAGACATATATTGGCCTGGAATGCCAGGGACATGCCTCCAGCTTGAACCTGCTACCTCAAAGTGTTCTCCATCACCGGTCTGGGGCTACAGCAGCTGAACTGTAGGGTCTCCCAAAACATTCTGTCCCAATATATGTCTGGATTTATGAAAACCGTGCTCACCTCGGCACAACCACCCTGACAGTTTTCCAAGAAATTACAGGGTATTTTTAGACAGATCAGCCACAGGCAGCCTGGCAACACACACTCTACTCACCCAGCTTGCTTGTGACTGGCTGGCTGGCTTCCAGCCACTAAGCCCACAGGGCATGACTGACAAAGGCTGTCCTGCAAAGAAAATAAGCAGTTTTCCTAAGCAAAATGCCTCTCTCTGTGACTCACCCCACCCCCCAAAGGATAATTGCTGGGCCTTTCCCTTGGTACCAGCTGGTAGCCAGACACCTAAGCTTTCTACCACTACCCTCCATGACGGAGTCCCCCCTCACTTTCGGAGCACCGCAAGGGCCTGACTGCCGGCTATCGCCGGCAGGCAGGCGAAAAAGTTTTGGCCCAAAGTCGACACCGTTCTCAAAAATCCAGACATATATTGGCCTGGAATGCCAGGGACATGCCTCCAGCTTGAACCTGCTACCTCAAAGTGTTCTCCATCACCGGTCTGGGGCTACAGCAGCTGAACTGTAGGGTCTCCCAAAACATTCTGTCCCAATATATGTCTGGATTTATGAAAACCGTGCTCACCTCGGCACAACCACCCTGACAGTTTTCCAAGAAATTACAGGGTATTTTTAGACAGATCAGCCACAGGCAGCCTGGCAACACACACTCTACTCACCCAGCTTGCTTGTGACTGGCTGGCTGGCTTCCAGCCACTAAGCCCACAGGGCATGACTGACAAAGGCTGTCCTGCAAAGAAAATAAGCAGTTTTCCTAAGCAAAATGCCTCTCTCTGTGACTCACCCCACCCCCCAAAGGATAATTGCTGGGCCTTTCCCTTGGTACCAGCTGGTAGCCAGACACCTAAGCTTTCTACCACTACCCTCCATGACGGAGTCCCCCCTCACTTTCGGAGCACCGCAAGGGCCTGACTGCCGGCTATCGCCGGCAGGCAGGCGAAAAAGTTTTGGCCCAAAGTCGACACCGTTCTCAAAAATCCAGACATATATTGGCCTGGAATGCCAGGGACATGCCTCCAGCTTGAACCTGCTACCTCAAAGTGTTCTCCATCACCGGTCTGGGGCTACAGCAGCTGAACTGTAGGGTCTCCCAAAACATTCTGTCCCAATATATGTCTGGATTTATGAAAACCGTGCTCACCTCGGCACAACCACCCTGACAGTTTTCCAAGAAATTACAGGGTATTTTTAGACAGATCAGCCACAGGCAGCCTGGCAACACACACTCTACTCACCCAGCTTGCTTGTGACTGGCTGGCTGGCTTCCAGCCACTAAGCCCACAGGGCATGACTGACAAAGGCTGTCCTGCAAAGAAAATAAGCAGTTTTCCTAAGCAAAATGCCTCTCTCTGTGACTCACCCCACCCCCCAAAGGATAATTGCTGGGCCTTTCCCTTGGTACCAGCTGGTAGCCAGACACCTAAGCTTTCTACCACTACCCTCCATGACGGAGTCCCCCCTCACTTTCGGAGCACCGCAAGGGCCTGACTGCCGGCTATCGCCGGCAGGCAGGCGAAAAAGTTTTGGCCCAAAGTCGACACCGTTCTCAAAAATCCAGACATATATTGGCCTGGAATGCCAGGGACATGCCTCCAGCTTGAACCTGCTACCTCAAAGTGTTCTCCATCACCGGTCTGGGGCTACAGCAGCTGAACTGTAGGGTCTCCCAAAACATTCTGTCCCAATATATGTCTGGATTTATGAAAACCGTGCTCACCTCGGCACAACCACCCTGACAGTTTTCCAAGAAATTACAGGGTATTTTTAGACAGATCAGCCACAGGCAGCCTGGCAACACACACTCTACTCACCCAGCTTGCTTGTGACTGGCTGGCTGGCTTCCAGCCACTAAGCCCACAGGGCATGACTGACAAAGGCTGTCCTGCAAAGAAAATAAGCAGTTTTCCTAAGCAAAATGCCTCTCTCTGTGACTCACCCCACCCCCCAAAGGATAATTGCTGGGCCTTTCCCTTGGTACCAGCTGGTAGCCAGACACCTAAGCTTTCTACCACTACCCTCCATGACGGAGTCCCCCCTCACTTTCGGAGCACCGCAAGGGCCTGACTGCCGGCTATCGCCGGCAGGCAGGCGAAAAAGTTTTGGCCCAAAGTCGACACCGTTCTCAAAAATCCAGACATATATTGGCCTGGAATGCCAGGGACATGCCTCCAGCTTGAACCTGCTACCTCAAAGTGTTCTCCATCACCGGTCTGGGGCTACAGCAGCTGAACTGTAGGGTCTCCCAAAACATTCTGTCCCAATATATGTCTGGATTTATGAAAACCGTGCTCACCTCGGCACAACCACCCTGACAGTTTTCCAAGAAATTACAGGGTATTTTTAGACAGATCAGCCACAGGCAGCCTGGCAACACACACTCTACTCACCCAGCTTGCTTGTGACTGGCTGGCTGGCTTCCAGCCACTAAGCCCACAGGGCATGACTGACAAAGGCTGTCCTGCAAAGAAAATAAGCAGTTTTCCTAAGCAAAATGCCTCTCTCTGTGACTCACCCCACCCCCCAAAGGATAATTGCTGGGCCTTTCCCTTGGTACCAGCTGGTAGCCAGACACCTAAGCTTTCTACCACTACCCTCCATGACGGAGTCCCCCCTCACTTTCGGAGCACCGCAAGGGCCTGACTGCCGGCTATCGCCGGCAGGCAGGCGAAAAAGTTTTGGCCCAAAGTCGACACCGTTCTCAAAAATCCAGACATATATTGGCCTGGAATGCCAGGGACATGCCTCCAGCTTGAACCTGCTACCTCAAAGTGTTCTCCATCACCGGTCTGGGGCTACAGCAGCTGAACTGTAGGGTCTCCCAAAACATTCTGTCCCAATATATGTCTGGATTTATGAAAACCGTGCTCACCTCGGCACAACCACCCTGACAGTTTTCCAAGAAATTACAGGGTATTTTTAGACAGATCAGCCACAGGCAGCCTGGCAACACACACTCTACTCACCCAGCTTGCTTGTGACTGGCTGGCTGGCTTCCAGCCACTAAGCCCACAGGGCATGACTGACAAAGGCTGTCCTGCAAAGAAAATAAGCAGTTTTCCTAAGCAAAATGCCTCTCTCTGTGACTCACCCCACCCCCCAAAGGATAATTGCTGGGCCTTTCCCTTGGTACCAGCTGGTAGCCAGACACCTAAGCTTTCTACCACTACCCTCCATGACGGAGTCCCCCCTCACTTTCGGAGCACCGCAAGGGCCTGACTGCCGGCTATCGCCGGCAGGCAGGCGAAAAAGTTTTGGCCCAAAGTCGACACCGTTCTCAAAAATCCAGACATATATTGGCCTGGAATGCCAGGGACATGCCTCCAGCTTGAACCTGCTACCTCAAAGTGTTCTCCATCACCGGTCTGGGGCTACAGCAGCTGAACTGTAGGGTCTCCCAAAACATTCTGTCCCAATATATGTCTGGATTTATGAAAACCGTGCTCACCTCGGCACAACCACCCTGACAGTTTTCCAAGAAATTACAGGGTATTTTTAGACAGATCAGCCACAGGCAGCCTGGCAACACACACTCTACTCACCCAGCTTGCTTGTGACTGGCTGGCTGGCTTCCAGCCACTAAGCCCACAGGGCATGACTGACAAAGGCTGTCCTGCAAAGAAAATAAGCAGTTTTCCTAAGCAAAATGCCTCTCTCTGTGACTCACCCCACCCCCCAAAGGATAATTGCTGGGCCTTTCCCTTGGTACCAGCTGGTAGCCAGACACCTAAGCTTTCTACCACTACCCTCCATGACGGAGTCCCCCCTCACTTTCGGAGCACCGCAAGGGCCTGACTGCCGGCTATCGCCGGCAGGCGGGCGAAAAAGTTTTGGCCCAAAGTCGACACCGTTCTCAAAAATCCAGACATATATTGGCCTGGAATGCCAGGGACATGCCTCCAGCTTGAACCTGCTACCTCAAAGTGTTCTCCATCACCGGTCTGGGGCTACAGCAGCTGAACTGTAGGGTCTCCCAAAACATTCTGTCCCAATATATGTCTGGATTTATGAAAACCGTGCTCACCTCGGCACAACCACCCTGACAGTTTTCCAAGAAATTACAGGGTATTTTTAGACAGATCAGCCACAGGCAGCCTGGCAACACACACTCTACTCACCCAGCTTGCTTGTGACTGGCTGGCTGGCTTCCAGCCACTAAGCCCACAGGGCATGACTGACAAAGGCTGTCCTGCAAAGAAAATAAGCAGTTTTCCTAAGCAAAATGCCTCTCTCTGTGACTCACCCCACCCCCCAAAGGATAATTGCTGGGCCTTTCCCTTGGTACCAGCTGGTAGCCAGACACCTAAGCTTTCTACCACTACCCTCCATGACGGAGTCCCCCCTCACTTTCGGAGCACCGCAAGGGCCTGACTGCCGGCTATCGCCGGCAGGCAGGCGAAAAAGTTTTGGCCCAAAGTCGACACCGTTCTCAAAAATCCAGACATATATTGGCCTGGAATGCCAGGGACATGCCTCCAGCTTGAACCTGCTACCTCAAAGTGTTCTCCATCACCGGTCTGGGGCTACAGCAGCTGAACTGTAGGGTCTCCCAAAACATTCTGTCCCAATATATGTCTGGATTTATGAAAACCGTGCTCACCTCGGCACAACCACCCTGACAGTTTTCCAAGAAATTACAGGGTATTTTTAGACAGATCAGCCACAGGCAGCCTGGCAACACACACTCTACTCACCCAGCTTGCTTGTGACTGGCTGGCTGGCTTCCAGCCACTAAGCCCACAGGGCATGACTGACAAAGGCTGTCCTGCAAAGAAAATAAGCAGTTTTCCTAAGCAAAATGCCTCTCTCTGTGACTCACCCCACCCCCCAAAGGATAATTGCTGGGCCTTTCCCTTGGTACCAGCTGGTAGCCAGACACCTAAGCTTTCTACCACTACCCTCCATGACGGAGTCCCCCCTCACTTTCGGAGCACCGCAAGGGCCTGACTGCCGGCTATCGCCGGCAGGCAGGCGAAAAAGTTTTGGCCCAAAGTCGACACCGTTCTCAAAAATCCAGACATATATTGGCCTGGAATGCCAGGGACATGCCTCCAGCTTGAACCTGCTACCTCAAAGTGTTCTCCATCACCGGTCTGGGGCTACAGCAGCTGAACTGTAGGGTCTCCCAAAACATTCTGTCCCAATATATGTCTGGATTTATGAAAACCGTGCTCACCTCGGCACAACCACCCTGACAGTTTTCCAAGAAATTACAGGGTATTTTTAGACAGATCAGCCACAGGCAGCCTGGCAACACACACTCTACTCACCCAGCTTGCTTGTGACTGGCTGGCTGGCTTCCAGCCACTAAGCCCACAGGGCATGACTGACAAAGGCTGTCCTGCAAAGAAAATAAGCAGTTTTCCTAAGCAAAATGCCTCTCTCTGTGACTCACCCCACCCCCCAAAGGATAATTGCTGGGCCTTTCCCTTGGTACCAGCTGGTAGCCAGACACCTAAGCTTTCTACCACTACCCTCCATGACGGAGTCCCCCCTCACTTTCGGAGCACCGCAAGGGCCTGACTGCCGGCTATCGCCGGCAGGCAGGCGAAAAAGTTTTGGCCCAAAGTCGACACCGTTCTCAAAAATCCAGACATATATTGGCCTGGAATGCCAGGGACATGCCTCCAGCTTGAACCTGCTACCTCAAAGTGTTCTCCATCACCGGTCTGGGGCTACAGCAGCTGAACTGTAGGGTCTCCCAAAACATTCTGTCCCAATATATGTCTGGATTTATGAAAACCGTGCTCACCTCGGCACAACCACCCTGACAGTTTTCCAAGAAATTACAGGGTATTTTTAGACAGATCAGCCACAGGCAGCCTGGCAACACACACTCTACTCACCCAGCTTGCTTGTGACTGGCTGGCTGGCTTCCAGCCACTAAGCCCACAGGGCATGACTGACAAAGGCTGTCCTGCAAAGAAAATAAGCAGTTTTCCTAAGCAAAATGCCTCTCTCTGTGACTCACCCCACCCCCCAAAGGATAATTGCTGGGCCTTTCCCTTGGTACCAGCTGGTAGCCAGACACCTAAGCTTTCTACCACTACCCTCCATGACGGAGTCCCCCCTCACTTTCGGAGCACCGCAAGGGCCTGACTGCCGGCTATCGCCGGCAGGCAGGCGAAAAAGTTTTGGCCCAAAGTCGACACCGTTCTCAAAAATCCAGACATATATTGGCCTGGAATGCCAGGGACATGCCTCCAGCTTGAACCTGCTACCTCAAAGTGTTCTCCATCACCGGTCTGGGGCTACAGCAGCTGAACTGTAGGGTCTCCCAAAACATTCTGTCCCAATATATGTCTGGATTTATGAAAACCGTGCTCACCTCGGCACAACCACCCTGACAGTTTTCCAAGAAATTACAGGGTATTTTTAGACAGATCAGCCACAGGCAGCCTGGCAACACACACTCTACTCACCCAGCTTGCTTGTGACTGGCTGGCTGGCTTCCAGCCACTAAGCCCACAGGGCATGACTGACAAAGGCTGTCCTGCAAAGAAAATAAGCAGTTTTCCTAAGCAAAATGCCTCTCTCTGTGACTCACCCCACCCCCCAAAGGATAATTGCTGGGCCTTTCCCTTGGTACCAGCTGGTAGCCAGACACCTAAGCTTTCTACCACTACCCTCCATGACGGAGTCCCCCCTCACTTTCGGAGCACCGCAAGGGCCTGACTGCCGGCTATCGCCGGCAGGCAGGCGAAAAAGTTTTGGCCCAAAGTCGACACCGTTCTCAAAAATCCAGACATATATTGGCCTGGAATGCCAGGGACATGCCTCCAGCTTGAACCTGCTACCTCAAAGTGTTCTCCATCACCGGTCTGGGGCTACAGCAGCTGAACTGTAGGGTCTCCCAAAACATTCTGTCCCAATATATGTCTGGATTTATGAAAACCGTGCTCACCTCGGCACAACCACCCTGACAGTTTTCCAAGAAATTACAGGGTATTTTTAGACAGATCAGCCACAGGCAGCCTGGCAACACACACTCTACTCACCCAGCTTGCTTGTGACTGGCTGGCTGGCTTCCAGCCACTAAGCCCACAGGGCATGACTGACAAAGGCTGTCCTGCAAAGAAAATAAGCAGTTTTCCTAAGCAAAATGCCTCTCTCTGTGACTCACCCCACCCCCCAAAGGATAATTGCTGGGCCTTTCCCTTGGTACCAGCTGGTAGCCAGACACCTAAGCTTTCTACCACTACCCTCCATGACGGAGTCCCCCCTCACTTTCGGAGCACCGCAAGGGCCTGACTGCCGGCTATCGCCGGCAGGCAGGCGAAAAAGTTTTGGCCCAAAGTCGACACCGTTCTCAAAAATCCAGACATATATTGGCCTGGAATGCCAGGGACATGCCTCCAGCTTGAACCTGCTACCTCAAAGTGTTCTCCATCACCGGTCTGGGGCTACAGCAGCTGAACTGTAGGGTCTCCCAAAACATTCTGTCCCAATATATGTCTGGATTTATGAAAACCGTGCTCACCTCGGCACAACCACCCTGACAGTTTTCCAAGAAATTACAGGGTATTTTTAGACAGATCAGCCACAGGCAGCCTGGCAACACACACTCTACTCACCCAGCTTGCTTGTGACTGGCTGGCTGGCTTCCAGCCACTAAGCCCACAGGGCATGACTGACAAAGGCTGTCCTGCAAAGAAAATAAGCAGTTTTCCTAAGCAAAATGCCTCTCTCTGTGACTCACCCCACCCCCCAAAGGATAATTGCTGGGCCTTTCCCTTGGTACCAGCTGGTAGCCAGACACCTAAGCTTTCTACCACTACCCTCCATGACGGAGTCCCCCCTCACTTTCGGAGCACCGCAAGGGCCTGACTGCCGGCTATCGCCGGCAGGCAGGCGAAAAAGTTTTGGCCCAAAGTCGACACCGTTCTCAAAAATCCAGACATATATTGGCCTGGAATGCCAGGGACATGCCTCCAGCTTGAACCTGCTACCTCAAAGTGTTCTCCATCACCGGTCTGGGGCTACAGCAGCTGAACTGTAGGGTCTCCCAAAACATTCTGTCCCAATATATGTCTGGATTTATGAAAACCGTGCTCACCTCGGCACAACCACCCTGACAGTTTTCCAAGAAATTACAGGGTATTTTTAGACAGATCAGCCACAGGCAGCCTGGCAACACACACTCTACTCACCCAGCTTGCTTGTGACTGGCTGGCTGGCTTCCAGCCACTAAGCCCACAGGGCATGACTGACAAAGGCTGTCCTGCAAAGAAAATAAGCAGTTTTCCTAAGCAAAATGCCTCTCTCTGTGACTCACCCCACCCCCCAAAGGATAATTGCTGGGCCTTTCCCTTGGTACCAGCTGGTAGCCAGACACCTAAGCTTTCTACCACTACCCTCCATGACGGAGTCCCCCCTCACTTTCGGAGCACCGCAAGGGCCTGACTGCCGGCTATCGCCGGCAGGCAGGCGAAAAAGTTTTGGCCCAAAGTCGACACCGTTCTCAAAAATCCAGACATATATTGGCCTGGAATGCCAGGGACATGCCTCCAGCTTGAACCTGCTACCTCAAAGTGTTCTCCATCACCGGTCTGGGGCTACAGCAGCTGAACTGTAGGGTCTCCCAAAACATTCTGTCCCAATATATGTCTGGATTTATGAAAACCGTGCTCACCTCGGCACAACCACCCTGACAGTTTTCCAAGAAATTACAGGGTATTTTTAGACAGATCAGCCACAGGCAGCCTGGCAACACACACTCTACTCACCCAGCTTGCTTGTGACTGGCTGGCTGGCTTCCAGCCACTAAGCCCACAGGGCATGACTGACAAAGGCTGTCCTGCAAAGAAAATAAGCAGTTTTCCTAAGCAAAATGCCTCTCTCTGTGACTCACCCCACCCCCCAAAGGATAATTGCTGGGCCTTTCCCTTGGTACCAGCTGGTAGCCAGACACCTAAGCTTTCTACCACTACCCTCCATGACGGAGTCCCCCCTCACTTTCGGAGCACCGCAAGGGCCTGACTGCCGGCTATCGCCGGCAGGCAGGCGAAAAAGTTTTGGCCCAAAGTCGACACCGTTCTCAAAAATCCAGACATATATTGGCCTGGAATGCCAGGGACATGCCTCCAGCTTGAACCTGCTACCTCAAAGTGTTCTCCATCACCGGTCTGGGGCTACAGCAGCTGAACTGTAGGGTCTCCCAAAACATTCTGTCCCAATATATGTCTGGATTTATGAAAACCGTGCTCACCTCGGCACAACCACCCTGACAGTTTTCCAAGAAATTACAGGGTATTTTTAGACAGATCAGCCACAGGCAGCCTGGCAACACACACTCTACTCACCCAGCTTGCTTGTGACTGGCTGGCTGGCTTCCAGCCACTAAGCCCACAGGGCATGACTGACAAAGGCTGTCCTGCAAAGAAAATAAGCAGTTTTCCTAAGCAAAATGCCTCTCTCTGTGACTCACCCCACCCCCCAAAGGATAATTGCTGGGCCTTTCCCTTGGTACCAGCTGGTAGCCAGACACCTAAGCTTTCTACCACTACCCTCCATGACGGAGTCCCCCCTCAATTTCGGAGCACCGCAAGGGCCTGACTGCCGGCTATCGCCGGCAGGCAGGCGAAAAAGTTTTGGCCCAAAGTCGACACCGTTCTCAAAAATCCAGACATATATTGGCCTGGAATGCCAGGGACATGCCTCCAGCTTGAACCTGCTACCTCAAAGTGTTCTCCATCACCGGTCTGGGGCTACAGCAGCTGAACTGTAGGGTCTCCCAAAACATTCTGTCCCAATATATGTCTGGATTTATGAAAACCGTGCTCACCTCGGCACAACCACCCTGACAGTTTTCCAAGAAATTACAGGGTATTTTTAGACAGATCAGCCACAGGCAGCCTGGCAACACACACTCTACTCACCCAGCTTGCTTGTGACTGGCTGGCTGGCTTCCAGCCACTAAGCCCACAGGGCATGACTGACAAAGGCTGTCCTGCAAAGAAAATAAGCAGTTTTCCTAAGCAAAATGCCTCTCTCTGTGACTCACCCCACCCCCCAAAGGATAATTGCTGGGCCTTTCCCTTGGTACCAGCTGGTAGCCAGACACCTAAGCTTTCTACCACTACCCTCCATGACGGAGTCCCCCCTCACTTTCGGAGCACCGCAAGGGCCTGACTGCCGGCTATCGCCGGCAGGCAGGCGAAAAAGTTTTGGCCCAAAGTCGACACCGTTCTCAAAAATCCAGACATATATTGGCCTGGAATGCCAGGGACATGCCTCCAGCTTGAACCTGCTACCTCAAAGTGTTCTCCATCACCGGTCTGGGGCTACAGCAGCTGAACTGTAGGGTCTCCCAAAACATTCTGTCCCAATATATGTCTGGATTTATGAAAACCGTGCTCACCTCGGCACAACCACCCTGACAGTTTTCCAAGAAATTACAGGGTATTTTTAGACAGATCAGCCACAGGCAGCCTGGCAACACACACTCTACTCACCCAGCTTGCTTGTGACTGGCTGGCTGGCTTCCAGCCACTAAGCCCACAGGGCATGACTGACAAAGGCTGTCCTGCAAAGAAAATAAGCAGTTTTCCTAAGCAAAATGCCTCTCTCTGTGACTCACCCCACCCCCCAAAGGATAATTGCTGGGCCTTTCCCTTGGTACCAGCTGGTAGCCAGACACCTAAGCTTTCTACCACTACCCTCCATGACGGAGTCCCCCCTCACTTTCGGAGCACCGCAAGGGCCTGACTGCCGGCTATCGCCGGCAGGCAGGCGAAAAAGTTTTGGCCCAAAGTCGACACCGTTCTCAAAAATCCAGACATATATTGGCCTGGAATGCCAGGGACATGCCTCCAGCTTGAACCTGCTACCTCAAAGTGTTCTCCATCACCGGTCTGGGGCTACAGCAGCTGAACTGTAGGGTCTCCCAAAACATTCTGTCCCAATATATGTCTGGATTTATGAAAACCGTGCTCACCTCGGCACAACCACCCTGACAGTTTTCCAAGAAATTACAGGGTATTTTTAGACAGATCAGCCACAGGCAGCCTGGCAACACACACTCTACTCACCCAGCTTGCTTGTGACTGGCTGGCTGGCTTCCAGCCACTAAGCCCACAGGGCATGACTGACAAAGGCTGTCCTGCAAAGAAAATAAGCAGTTTTCCTAAGCAAAATGCCTCTCTCTGTGACTCACCCCACCCCCCAAAGGATAATTGCTGGGCCTTTCCCTTGGTACCAGCTGGTAGCCAGACACCTAAGCTTTCTACCACTACCCTCCATGACGGAGTCCCCCCTCACTTTCGGAGCACCGCAAGGGCCTGACTGCCGGCTATCGCCGGCAGGCAGGCGAAAAAGTTTTGGCCCAAAGTCGACACCGTTCTCAAAAATCCAGACATATATTGGCCTGGAATGCCAGGGACATGCCTCCAGCTTGAACCTGCTACCTCAAAGTGTTCTCCATCACCGGTCTGGGGCTACAGCAGCTGAACTGTAGGGTCTCCCAAAACATTCTGTCCCAATATATGTCTGGATTTATGAAAACCGTGCTCACCTCGGCACAACCACCCTGACAGTTTTCCAAGAAATTACAGGGTATTTTTAGACAGATCAGCCACAGGCAGCCTGGCAACACACACTCTACTCACCCAGCTTGCTTGTGACTGGCTGGCTGGCTTCCAGCCACTAAGCCCACAGGGCATGACTGACAAAGGCTGTCCTGCAAAGAAAATAAGCAGTTTTCCTAAGCAAAATGCCTCTCTCTGTGACTCACCCCACCCCCCAAAGGATAATTGCTGGGCCTTTCCCTTGGTACCAGCTGGTAGCCAGACACCTAAGCTTTCTACCACTACCCTCCATGACGGAGTCCCCCCTCACTTTCGGAGCACCGCAAGGGCCTGACTGCCGGCTATCGCCGGCAGGCAGGCGAAAAAGTTTTGGCCCAAAGTCGACACCGTTCTCAAAAATCCAGACATATATTGGCCTGGAATGCCAGGGACATGCCTCCAGCTTGAACCTGCTACCTCAAAGTGTTCTCCATCACCGGTCTGGGGCTACAGCAGCTGAACTGTAGGGTCTCCCAAAACATTCTGTCCCAATATATGTCTGGATTTATGAAAACCGTGCTCACCTCGGCACAACCACCCTGACAGTTTTCCAAGAAATTACAGGGTATTTTTAGACAGATCAGCCACAGGCAGCCTGGCAACACACACTCTACTCACCCAGCTTGCTTGTGACTGGCTGGCTGGCTTCCAGCCACTAAGCCCACAGGGCATGACTGACAAAGGCTGTCCTGCAAAGAAAATAAGCAGTTTTCCTAAGCAAAATGCCTCTCTCTGTGACTCACCCCACCCCCCAAAGGATAATTGCTGGGCCTTTCCCTTGGTACCAGCTGGTAGCCAGACACCTAAGCTTTCTACCACTACCCTCCATGACGGAGTCCCCCCTCACTTTCGGAGCACCGCAAGGGCCTGACTGCCGGCTATCGCCGGCAGGCAGGCGAAAAAGTTTTGGCCCAAAGTCGACACCGTTCTCAAAAATCCAGACATATATTGGCCTGGAATGCCAGGGACATGCCTCCAGCTTGAACCTGCTACCTCAAAGTGTTCTCCATCACCGGTCTGGGGCTACAGCAGCTGAACTGTAGGGTCTCCCAAAACATTCTGTCCCAATATATGTCTGGATTTATGAAAACCGTGCTCACCTCGGCACAACCACCCTGACAGTTTTCCAAGAAATTACAGGGTATTTTTAGACAGATCAGCCACAGGCAGCCTGGCAACACACACTCTACTCACCCAGCTTGCTTGTGACTGGCTGGCTGGCTTCCAGCCACTAAGCCCACAGGGCATGACTGACAAAGGCTGTCCTGCAAAGAAAATAAGCAGTTTTCCTAAGCAAAATGCCTCTCTCTGTGACTCACCCCACCCCCCAAAGGATAATTGCTGGGCCTTTCCATTGGTACCAGCTGGTAGCCAGACACCTAAGCTTTCTACCACTACCCTCCATGACGGAGTCCCCCCTCACTTTCGGAGCACCGCAAGGGCCTGACTGCCGGCTATCGCCGGCAGGCAGGCGAAAAAGTTTTGGCCCAAAGTCGACACCGTTCTCAAAAATCCAGACATATATTGGCCTGGAATGCCAGGGACATGCCTCCAGCTTGAACCTGCTACCTCAAAGTGTTCTCCATCACCGGTCTGGGGCTACAGCAGCTGAACTGTAGGGTCTCCCAAAACATTCTGTCCCAATATATGTCTGGATTTATGAAAACCGTGCTCACCTCGGCACAACCACCCTGACAGTTTTCCAAGAAATTACAGGGTATTTTTAGACAGATCAGCCACAGGCAGCCTGGCAACACACACTCTACTCACCCAGCTTGCTTGTGACTGGCTGGCTGGCTTCCAGCCACTAAGCCCACAGGGCATGACTGACAAAGGCTGTCCTGCAAAGAAAATAAGCAGTTTTCCTAAGCAAAATGCCTCTCTCTGTGACTCACCCCACCCCCCAAAGGATAATTGCTGGGCCTTTCCCTTGGTACCAGCTGGTAGCCAGACACCTAAGCTTTCTACCACTACCCTCCATGACGGAGTCCCCCCTCACTTTCGGAGCACCGCAAGGGCCTGACTGCCGGCTATCGCCGGCAGGCAGGCGAAAAAGTTTTGGCCCAAAGTCGACACCGTTCTCAAAAATCCAGACATATATTGGCCTGGAATGCCAGGGACATGCCTCCAGCTTGAACCTGCTACCTCAAAGTGTTCTCCATCACCGGTCTGGGGCTACAGCAGCTGAACTGTAGGGTCTCCCAAAACATTCTGTCCCAATATATGTCTGGATTTATGAAAACCGTGCTCACCTCGGCACAACCACCCTGACAGTTTTCCAAGAAATTACAGGGTATTTTTAGACAGATCAGCCACAGGCAGCCTGGCAACACACACTCTACTCACCCAGCTTGCTTGTGACTGGCTGGCTGGCTTCCAGCCACTAAGCCCACAGGGCATGACTGACAAAGGCTGTCCTGCAAAGAAAATAAGCAGTTTTCCTAAGCAAAATGCCTCTCTCTGTGACTCACCCCACCCCCCAAAGGATAATTGCTGGGCCTTTCCCTTGGTACCAGCTGGTAGCCAGACACCTAAGCTTTCTACCACTACCCTCCATGACGGAGTCCCCCCTCACTTTCGGAGCACCGCAAGGGCCTGACTGCCGGCTATCGCCGGCAGGCAGGCGAAAAAGTTTTGGCCCAAAGTCGACACCGTTCTCAAAAATCCAGACATATATTGGCCTGGAATGCCAGGGACATGCCTCCAGCTTGAACCTGCTACCTCAAAGTGTTCTCCATCACCGGTCTGGGGCTACAGCAGCTGAACTGTAGGGTCTCCCAAAACATTCTGTCCCAATATATGTCTGGATTTATGAAAACCGTGCTCACCTCGGCACAACCACCCTGACAGTTTTCCAAGAAATTACAGGGTATTTTTAGACAGATCAGCCACAGGCAGCCTGGCAACACACACTCTACTCACCCAGCTTGCTTGTGACTGGCTGGCTGGCTTCCAGCCACTAAGCCCACAGGGCATGACTGACAAAGGCTGTCCTGCAAAGAAAATAAGCAGTTTTCCTAAGCAAAATGCCTCTCTCTGTGACTCACCCCACCCCCCAAAGGATAATTGCTGGGCCTTTCCCTTGGTACCAGCTGGTAGCCAGACACCTAAGCTTTCTACCACTACCCTCCATGACGGAGTCCCCCCTCACTTTCGGAGCACCGCAAGGGCCTGACTGCCGGCTATCGCCGGCAGGCAGGCGAAAAAGTTTTGGCCCAAAGTCGACACCGTTCTCAAAAATCCAGACATATATTGGCCTGGAATGCCAGGGACATGCCTCCAGCTTGAACCTGCTACCTCAAAGTGTTCTCCATCACCGGTCTGGGGCTACAGCAGCTGAACTGTAGGGTCTCCCAAAACATTCTGTCCCAATATATGTCTGGATTTATGAAAACCGTGCTCACCTCGGCACAACCACCCTGACAGTTTTCCAAGAAATTACAGGGTATTTTTAGACAGATCAGCCACAGGCAGCCTGGCAACACACACTCTACTCACCCAGCTTGCTTGTGACTGGCTGGCTGGCTTCCAGCCACTAAGCCCACAGGGCATGACTGACAAAGGCTGTCCTGCAAAGAAAATAAGCAGTTTTCCTAAGCAAAATGCCTCTCTCTGTGACTCACCCCACCCCCCAAAGGATAATTGCTGGGCCTTTCCCTTGGTACCAGCTGGTAGCCAGACACCTAAGCTTTCTACCACTACCCTCCATGACGGAGTCCCCCCTCACTTTCGGAGCACCGCAAGGGCCTGACTGCCGGCTATCGCCGGCAGGCAGGCGAAAAAGTTTTGGCCCAAAGTCGACACCGTTCTCAAAAATCCAGACATATATTGGCCTGGAATGCCAGGGACATGCCTCCAGCTTGAACCTGCTACCTCAAAGTGTTCTCCATCACCGGTCTGGGGCTACAGCAGCTGAACTGTAGGGTCTCCCAAAACATTCTGTCCCAATATATGTCTGGATTTATGAAAACCGTGCTCACCTCGGCACAACCACCCTGACAGTTTTCCAAGAAATTACAGGGTATTTTTAGACAGATCAGCCACAGGCAGCCTGGCAACACACACTCTACTCACCCAGCTTGCTTGTGACTGGCTGGCTGGCTTCCAGCCACTAAGCCCACAGGGCATGACTGACAAAGGCTGTCCTGCAAAGAAAATAAGCAGTTTTCCTAAGCAAAATGCCTCTCTCTGTGACTCACCCCACCCCCCAAAGGATAATTGCTGGGCCTTTCCCTTGGTACCAGCTGGTAGCCAGACACCTAAGCTTTCTACCACTACCCTCCATGACGGAGTCCCCCCTCACTTTCGGAGCACCGCAAGGGCCTGACTGCCGGCTATCGCCGGCAGGCAGGCGAAAAAGTTTTGGCCCAAAGTCGACACCGTTCTCAAAAATCCAGACATATATTGGCCTGGAATGCCAGGGACATGCCTCCAGCTTGAACCTGCTACCTCAAAGTGTTCTCCATCACCGGTCTGGGGCTACAGCAGCTGAACTGTAGGGTCTCCCAAAACATTCTGTCCCAATATATGTCTGGATTTATGAAAACCGTGCTCACCTCGGCACAACCACCCTGACAGTTTTCCAAGAAATTACAGGGTATTTTTAGACAGATCAGCCACAGGCAGCCTGGCAACACACACTCTACTCACCCAGCTTGCTTGTGACTGGCTGGCTGGCTTCCAGCCACTAAGCCCACAGGGCATGACTGACAAAGGCTGTCCTGCAAAGAAAATAAGCAGTTTTCCTAAGCAAAATGCCTCTCTCTGTGACTCACCCCACCCCCCAAAGGATAATTGCTGGGCCTTTCCCTTGGTACCAGCTGGTAGCCAGACACCTAAGCTTTCTACCACTACCCTCCATGACGGAGTCCCCCCTCACTTTCGGAGCACCGCAAGGGCCTGACTGCCGGCTATCGCCGGCAGGCAGGCGAAAAAGTTTTGGCCCAAAGTCGACACCGTTCTCAAAAATCCAGACATATATTGGCCTGGAATGCCAGGGACATGCCTCCAGCTTGAACCTGCTACCTCAAAGTGTTCTCCATCACCGGTCTGGGGCTACAGCAGCTGAACTGTAGGGTCTCCCAAAACATTCTGTCCCAATATATGTCTGGATTTATGAAAACCGTGCTCACCTCGGCACAACCACCCTGACAGTTTTCCAAGAAATTACAGGGTATTTTTAGACAGATCAGCCACAGGCAGCCTGGCAACACACACTCTACTCACCCAGCTTGCTTGTGACTGGCTGGCTGGCTTCCAGCCACTAAGCCCACAGGGCATGACTGACAAAGGCTGTCCTGCAAAGAAAATAAGCAGTTTTCCTAAGCAAAATGCCTCTCTCTGTGACTCACCCCACCCCCCAAAGGATAATTGCTGGGCCTTTCCCTTGGTACCAGCTGGTAGCCAGACACCTAAGCTTTCTACCACTACCCTCCATGACGGAGTCCCCCCTCACTTTCGGAGCACCGCAAGGGCCTGACTGCCGGCTATCGCCGGCAGGCAGGCGAAAAAGTTTTGGCCCAAAGTCGACACCGTTCTCAAAAATCCAGACATATATTGGCCTGGAATGCCAGGGACATGCCTCCAGCTTGAACCTGCTACCTCAAAGTGTTCTCCATCACCGGTCTGGGGCTACAGCAGCTGAACTGTAGGGTCTCCCAAAACATTCTGTCCCAATATATGTCTGGATTTATGAAAACCGTGCTCACCTCGGCACAACCACCCTGACAGTTTTCCAAGAAATTACAGGGTATTTTTAGACAGATCAGCCACAGGCAGCCTGGCAACACACACTCTACTCACCCAGCTTGCTTGTGACTGGCTGGCTGGCTTCCAGCCACTAAGCCCACAGGGCATGACTGACAAAGGCTGTCCTGCAAAGAAAATAAGCAGTTTTCCTAAGCAAAATGCCTCTCTCTGTGACTCACCCCACCCCCCAAAGGATAATTGCTGGGCCTTTCCCTTGGTACCAGCTGGTAGCCAGACACCTAAGCTTTCTACCACTACCCTCCATGACGGAGTCCCCCCTCACTTTCGGAGCACCGCAAGGGCCTGACTGCCGGCTATCGCCGGCAGGCAGGCGAAAAAGTTTTGGCCCAAAGTCGACACCGTTCTCAAAAATCCAGACATATATTGGCCTGGAATGCCAGGGACATGCCTCCAGCTTGAACCTGCTACCTCAAAGTGTTCTCCATCACCGGTCTGGGGCTACAGCAGCTGAACTGTAGGGTCTCCCAAAACATTCTGTCCCAATATATGTCTGGATTTATGAAAACCGTGCTCACCTCGGCACAACCACCCTGACAGTTTTCCAAGAAATTACAGGGTATTTTTAGACAGATCAGCCACAGGCAGCCTGGCAACACACACTCTACTCACCCAGCTTGCTTGTGACTGGCT
>CAXHUQ010001534.1:0-24000 GCA_964020085.1 Micromussa lordhowensis | reverse complement strand
CAGTTCTTCAGTTCTTCAGTTCTTCTTCTTCTTCTTCTTCTTCGTACTAATGGTTGACCATTATTTCTTACTTTTAGCAGTCACTAAGCAAACACTTCTATTTGGAACTGAATTGAAGTCGATCGAGCGCAAGTGAAATACACCTCTTTTATAAGAATATTGTTTTTCCGGCCAAGGATGAATATTCTTATTTTATTTTTTTGTGAATATTCCTTGATAATAGTGTATGGCATTTCTGTTTTCAAATGTATTTGCTGTCTGCATGATGTTGAAGTAAATTTGGAGTCAGCGTGCAGGCAATAAGTAATGGTAATAGGACTGAGCGGGAGTCCAATTCGGTCTGTTACCATAAGAGTGATAATAAAATCGGACGATTTGTTTATCACGCGCGAGTATGATTACAGACCGAATTGGACAACACGAAGTCTTATTACCAATGAATCATAAAAATTACAATTTCCGAGAAAACAAGAATAGCCATCTTATGGAAGAAAGAGAAAATTTAAATTAAAATACTGACAAGGGAGACGTAAACATCATAAACCAACCGCTCTTCCTAAGGATAATTAGGCGCCAAAAACACACAAGCAAGCGCGCGTGCACGCACGCACTTAACTGCAACTTTGAATGTGATTGGTTGATTTAAGGTGGCTCCGTAGGGTTTTAAGAGCGCGCGCACTGACCGATGATGCGAGCTTTAATAATGTGCGCGCGCTAGCTTACGCAAGCTCATGCAAATCAGCGAACAACTTAACAATATAGCTCAAATTACAGCCCAGAAGTAGAAACAGAGAAATCATGTAAAAGAAAACGTAAAGAAAAACGATTTGGACGGAAAGGTCTTGTTTGTATTTTGACGAGACTGCCATTGTCGAGTCGCTCATCGACAAAACCGTGTGGTTCGAAAATTCGCGCATGCTCACATAGCGATCTTGGCGAGTTCCCATTCTGATGACGTGATTGCCATTGAGGTGAAAAAATAGAAAAATCCTTATCAGATTTCTCGAATTTCCTTCGGTGAAATTTCTTAAGATTTGGAAGGAAGTTATTCCTTATTAGCTTTCCTTGCTTTCAATTTATGAGAAAAATTTGTAAGACAAGGTTTTCGCTCAACCAAAAAACACAAAAATGCTAAAAACGAAAAATCTACCCTGACAACCCCTACTTTTTTCGATTTTAAAAGTTTCTTCTTGCCAGACTCTTCCCGGTTTGAGCATACCAGAAAATTTTACCGAAGGAAATTCAAGAAAATTGAAATCAAAGCCAAACAGACGTCAAAAAAAGGAGATGTTTGAGTAGTTTTAATTTGAGACTAAAAGCCTTGATATCAGAGGTGACTGTTGAACAGCAAATTTTGGCCCTTGTTTGTTATGTTTCAGTAGCTTTGATTAGGAAAATAGCAAAAAGAACGAGAATATTAACTTTCGATTGAGGTCACTGGCGCGCGCTTCGTGATCTTGCATAACCCTATTGAGCCACCTTAAACTACAATTTTGAATGTGATTGGCTTATTGAACTGTCCGATAACAAACTGTCCAATAACAAACTGTCGGATAAAAACTCGGAAAGAGGATTAGTGAAAAATAGGAGAAATTGTTATTTTTATGATTAAGCCTGATATCACGCACGTAACGTCTTGCGGAAATGTTATCGGCTATGCTAGGGCTGTTTTTATCGCTTTTGGGCTAGTTATTTTAGTTTCAGTAACAGAAGGGAAGAATTTTATACGGTTTAGTTAAAAACAACTCATTGTATAGCATTCACAGAATTTCAACTCACAAAATTTTATTGTTTTAAAAAAATCGCAGCCTCTGGTTTATTCTTAAAATAGTCTTGTGAAAGAACGAGTGTATTACGAAGCAACTATATCAGGAAGGCTTCGATCTTCCTGTGCTTATTTCACATATAACACACGTCCTAATGATTTTCAGCAGTCAGGACTTAAAATAAGAAAAACTTTATGAAGTTGAGCTATTAAAATACATTACAACTTGTACTTCGCAATCTTTACAGAAGGTCTGCAGTTGAGCGGGTTAATCCGGCTAACAATTTCCTTTGATCATATCACTGCATGACATCTCACGTACCGAAGTTAATCATTTAGCTTCCCTATTTTTGTGGCAGAAGTCCAAGCACATTCTCTCGAGTATTTTTCACAGACTTGTTTGGAATGCGGCAAAACACTGTCTCAAGTGATATAACTTTTCAATCTAAACAAGAACTAAAAAAAGTTAAATGTTAAAAATCTACGCCAAGATCAGATGTTCAAACACAGGCACAGTTATGATTTCCTTGTTTGGCGATTGTTTGGAATGCGACGACGTGTTTCAAGGAGCACTCCTTGAAATGTGGAGTACATTAGCTGCCTAAACGCGCCGACGCCTATTTCCCTTTCGTAAACAAGCGATGCCATTTTTAACGGTCGATGCCATAATTGGTAACCAAGCCTTTTAGAATGGAAGATGCGATATCTGATTCAGTTTAGGCCTGGACAAGGTAGAAACTGTTTAGAATTTGTTGATGGAGTAAAACGCACTCACCAAATGCTTAATTCTTCATATTCACACTGGTTTGCTTGCGGTTAGCTTTCATTTGTAGATTGGGGCAGCTCTATCATTAATATTTAAGAAAGTCACATTTTATAATTAAATTTTGCGGAAATTTGGCGGATGAACCTGGTAGTGTAGTGGTATAAGAGGGATGTTAAGAAACAGAGGTTCTAGGTTCGATGCTAGGTGGTTACTTACATATTTTCCTTTTTCTTCAATTTAGTAGAGAAAAATTTGCTGAGAGTTAAAAAATTTTCTAAGTGTTGCGAAAATGGCATCGTTTGTTTACGAAAGGGAAAATTGCGACGGCGACCTACGAATTTCGCAATTATCCAGATGTGTTCAGCGAGCCTAGCGATCTAAAAAAACCTGTACGTTCAAACTTAATAGGTAGTGCCAGTGATCAATTCCACCGAAACGAACTAGACGCCTTGCTGCGTGTATCCAGGCAGTCGTTATACTAAGAATCACTAGCTATATTGCAATGGAGCTAAATGTTTTGCATTTGAAGTCGTAGGAAATTCAATGGAATCGATGTGCTCAAGCTCGTCTGCCTTTGATTGCGTTTGCAGACCTTTAGGGCGTGAAATGAGCCAAGGTCTTTATATCAACCTACAACCGTTTCAGTTTATTTTCGTTACCCTTTGTTGCTGCCTTTTTTGCGTTTCTAAAGAAAGCGTGAAGAGCTCGAAGAATTCACGTAAGGGGAGGAACTTGTTTCGTGCCGTGTGCTTTTCCCGCGCTCAGAACTGAATACGCAAAAATATGTCTGATGAAAGATGCCTACTTTTTATAATCTACTGTTGAAGCAGAGAATTGTGATATTGCTACTGCCTTCATCTTACTGGTGTAGTTTTGAGATGATAGTGATTCAAAGGCTCTTTGTTAAGAGATAGAGTACTGATATCTCTAGGTGTTTCCTTCAATTTAAAGGCAATTTTGTACATGCATGGCCAAAATGACTCTTAATGAGACACTGCTGCTGTGCAGTTTAATATATTACAGCCGCACCCACACAGGGGGTGAGGGACAGATCTAACAGTACCAGTGAGGATAATTTGGCTCCTTGGCCGCACTAGAGGGAAATTAATATGGCTAACAACATTGCAACTCCCCCCCCTTTTTTTTGTAGAAACAGAAACAAAACACTTATTATAGTGGCAAATACATGGGTGGCAAGGAAGGCAGAGCCTACCTCCCCTAGAGTAGCGGCATCTCAAGGGGAACCTATGTTAGGGGCTAACATAGGATGGACCAGAAGAGGGGTGCCCTTCTGGGAGGAAATAGGTCAGATGGTACGATGGCACCATCCTGGAGAGATCCGGACCTATTACCAAGGGTGGCCATAGCACTTACTGTGGGGCAAAGTGCAGCCTAGGTTGCACTTCCCTGCCACGATTGTGTGAGCCCCCTACTAGCCTGAGAAGGGGAGGGGGTGAACACAGTCACCCCACAGTAAAGAAAGTAAAGCAGACCTCCATAGTAATAGGAGGTTTGCCATCTGCAGTTAAATACAAGAAGCATGGTGTGTAATGACTAACTCGATTTACTAAGTTATAAATCGATAGGTAGTGTAGTTAACTTAAATAATTGACCCTTTCAGCCCTGTGGTGTAAACGGCATTGAAATTAATGCGAGTATTGTGACATTGAAGTCAGTAAAGGAGAAGAAATTGTTCTAGGACATGTTGATGATAGGGCTGAAAGGGTCCAAGCAGATCTTATGGTAGACCTAAATTACAACATTAGAATTATCCATGACTAATTGCTTAGGGATAGCTAATAGTGTTTTTGAGGAGTTCTGATGTAGCGTTCATAACAGTCGGAGCTCCAGCGGCCCAATACCTTGATAAGCCACGAAGGCACACCTGCCGCGGCTGCGGTAGTAGCTGCACCAATACGGAAACTGTGTGTAAAATAGTGATCAGCAGGTAGGCCACAACCTTGCGGTGCAGAACGAAGCTCCTTTGTCAGGGAGGAACGGGAGAGCCACTTGCCATTGGTGAAGATAAACAAAGGGCCTGTAGCAGCTGGTTTACATTGCAGCAGGTAGTCTCTCATAGCCATCACAGAACAGATAGAGGTGGTGGACCTTGCTATGGTTAAGGTACAGCCTTTGCGAAAGGGGTCGGTTTTAGATTGCTTAATGGAAACAAGCATGTGGTTGGGGGATTCAATGTTAGGGATAAAGGTAACATCTTTTAGACAAAGATGGACAGTAGGGTCAAAAGTACTGCTATTACAAGTAAATTCACTTGCACGTAGAAAACCAAAAAATGCTAGGGTGAAGGCAGCCCACAACATTATGTGGTCTACATTACAACTTTGGGGAGCTGGAAATAAGTGTAAATTGAATCCAAAATTTGAATAGTGATGGGGTGGCGATTTAATTTGGGAGGCATTTGGGACCGTTTAATGCCTATGAGGACCTTTTGCAGGCGATACATTTTTGACAATTTTAATGGGAAATTATGTTGCCTATGGAGATCTTGAACTGCAAACAGGTAAAGTTTGATTGTATTGTAGCATATGGTTTTGGCCAGGTGCGCAGCAAAATAAATTAAGGTGATTTCGGATGCAGGGAGAAGAGGGGAGGAGGGACCAATTATACCTTGCAGGAGGCAAAAGGTAATAAAATGATTCTGGCCGACACCACATGCTCGATGGGTATTAGAGGCAAGCGAGGCACCAAAGTAGTGGTAGACAGATGCTGTTAAATGCCCATTGCTGATGGAGGGATGGTACAGGGAGTGGGTGAGGCATTGGGAGCCAGAGAGTGGAAGCGATCCATCTGAAAACGGGACAGAGAATCAGCTATAGAGTTGTCAAGCCCTGGGATATGTTTGGCAGTGAAGGTAAAGTTATGTATTAGGGTCAAAATGGTAATGAAGCGGACCAGATCCATGATCCTGGATGACCTGGAGCGCTTTGAATTAATGATGGTGACAACAGGTAGGTTGTCACACCAGAAACAAATACGCTTACCCGACCAGAGGGGGCCCCAGAGAAAGCAACCAATGTAAATAGCAAAAAGGTCCTGCCAGTCAATACTGATCCCAGTAGCAGGGTTAAGGCAGTGCTGTGGGAGCCAGTGGCTCTGAAACCACTGTTCATTAAGGTACCCACCATAACCAAGAGACCCGGAGGCGTCGGTAAATAACTGAAGACCTGGGGAAGAGAGAACAGTGTCCCCCAAGAAGAAGTTTACCCCGTTCCAGTGTTCAAGAAAGGCAAGCCACATGGAAACATCCTTGCGGAACTCTGTATTAAGTTTGATGTGCCATCTAGAGTTAGAAATACCTTTAGTTAAACTAATAATGCGCTGCAGAAAGGCCCGGCCCGGGACCACAACCCTGCAGGCAAACTGAAGCGTACCAATCAGGGACTGAAGTTCTTTCAGAGTAGCAGATTTCTTATGAGACCACTTATTCAAGGTCTCTTTGGTCCTGGTTAGCTTGTCCAGTGGGAGGCGGGCTTCCATTTTGTTGGAATCCAGGAGAACACCCATGAACTCAAGGGATGTGGTGGGAGGGAAGGTTTTACCCGGGGCGACAGGGATATCAAGCTCTGTAAACAGACACAGGATGTTACAGAGAGCTGTGAGGCAGTCAGACCGTGGGGGATTGGTAACAAAAAAGAAGTCATCCAGGATATGGATGACATTGGGAATACCCAGTTTGGTCTGAATAATCCATTCAAGCATGCAGGAAAATTGGTCAAAGAGGTAAGGAGCACTCCGTAAGCCAAAGGGGAGAACAGTGTCGAAGTAGTACAGGCCCTGCCATTTCATGCCTAAGAGTTCCCAGTCTGACGGGTGGACAGGGATGTTGCGGAAGGCAGACTTGATGTCTAGCTTAGACATAAAACACCCCTGACCGAGTTTCTGGATGATCGAGATGGCATTATCTACTGTAATATAATGCAATGAATAATCACTGGGGCTGATATGGGCATTGACACTTGTGGAGTGATGTTTGGGATATGAAAGGTGGAAAATTGTACGCCAATCAGGGGAGTGTTTCTTTGGAACAACCCCAATGGGATAGACCTGGAAGTTGGGAAAGGGAGGGGAGATGAAAGGGCTAGCTGTGTGACCCAATTGTAGCTCTTTTAAAATATTTTTACTGATTATGGAGGGGTTATCCCTGGCAGACAGAAGGTTAGAATACTCTTTGGGGGTCCGTGGACCTTGAAAACCAATTCTAAACCCATGAGTGAGACCAGTAAGGAGATTGTCAACACGAGCGCGGTCGGGATGATGATGCAGGTAAGAGGAAAGCTGAGGGATATTAATGGGAGTGGAGGGGGACAATTTTGACAAGTAATCAGGTACGACTTCGGGAGGAATGGCTAGAGCGGCTATCTGACTTTGGCTGGGGTCCTGAGTTGGACAGATCATGGTGGTCCTTTCCAGAATGGGCTCCTGAGCATCCAGGTTTGTTGCACTGGAGTCTGTAGGGGCAGGGGTTGCGGGCACAGGGGACCCCTTTGTTGAAATTGTAGCACAGATCAGCATGGTTTGGGCTGGGAGAGTCCTTGGACCTGGGAGAGAGGGGGCAAGCATCCGTAAAGTGGTCACTACTGCTACAGGACTTACAAAGAATGGACTTTGGTAAGCCCGTAAACGTATCCAAGTAAAGCTGAACATCACGCTCCCCCCATTTCTTGGAGTAGTTGTGGGAGGCCCGGCGCCTAAATTCTACGTCATAGACGTACCAAGCCATACCCGGGAATTTTCTCGCTGATTCGCGGATCAGCTGCTGGTAAGAGATTAAGTCAACCCCGCGGGAAGGGTAGGAATACAGAATGACAGAGGAGTAGATGGTGAAAGCGTCAAGCCATCGATCGATGTTAGTGATTTTAGGGCGTTGGGCAGGGGATGGGAGCGGGATAGTAAGGCCCTCGTTCCCCACCTGGAGCTTTAAGTTAGAATGTACTCGATCGCGTAAGAGGGAGGAAAAAGGGAGAAGGGTAGCAAGCTCCACGTACTCACCGTTCGTGATGGCCGCTATCTGGCTGTTGGAAAGGTGGCTGGCCACCGACGGAAGCCTGTAGTTCCTGTGGATCGAAGGGACGTCTTCCGGATTGCCAAGGTCCAAAGTCTGCAAAGTAGCGGGTCCGCCATCTTGTCCGCCATTGAAAGACCGCGTAGGAGGAGTGGGGACGACCAACGGCTCGTCGACTGGAACGAGACTGGTAGCGCCTGTCAGTGTTGGTTGAGGTGGCGAGACCTGGGCCGGTTCTGTTTCAGGCGGGACGTCCGGTCTACTTGCGAATCTGTTGTTTAAATTAGCCAGTTTGGCTTCCACTATGGAGGCTATCATCGCCGATAACTGTTCGTAACCTGCGGGGCAGTATTCGTAGCCGGAGAGTCGCTTTCTTTTAGGCGAGTGATCAAGACGCGACGCGGACCGGTTTGGTTTAGTTGGTGTTGCGACAGCATAAAGCGGAGAGTCTCCGTGGGCATGGCTGTGTAGTTAATTGTCAGATTGTTGGCTGATATTTGCGGTGGTCCGACAGGGAGGCTGGATTACCGGGTCCGGTTGGGTTTGCAGCGGCTTGAGAACGGTGGCTGCGAGATTTACGTGGTTTAGGCATCGAAAACGGAGAACAGCCGAAAACGGAGAAAAGCCTAGCTTGAGTAATAGCTCACAACTCACCTTTTCGGCGTTAGATTTCACGTGTAGTGTCACGTGATTTTCGATGTAAACAAACCGGGAAAGTTCGGACATTCTAGTCAACCACGCACTACAGCTGTACGAAGTCTTAACTTTGTCAAACTTCCTGTTACTACTACTATAATTTTCCCTCTGCTTGTCTTTGAACGTGAAATAGTTTTAGCTTCAAAATGGCAGAAAAAAAAGAATAGAAGCGACTTCAACGCTATGAATGTGGCAGAACTAAAGTGGCGTTTCAGTAAGCGGATATTTGAAAACTTCGCTCGTGGAAATCGCTTCCGCGGTCGAAAGAATGGTTTTGCCAGTGGATCCAAACTTCGAAAATGATCAAACTACTGATGCTGACAAATTAATAATTAATGACATGCCAATTCCCAATCCATTTTCCCTGAAGACCAAGAACAACGTCGCCGCCGTTTGGGTTGTACGACATTTTTAACTATTTGATTTACCACTCCACCGATTACGAGTTGCGCTAGCAACTTCAGACGTGCAGAGTATTTTAGAAATACCGGCAACTGATGAGATCCACATGGAGGATCGGAACCATGGTCTTGCCTGAACTATAAAGCCGAAGAATGGCATATACAACACGCAACACAGTCAGCAGACTTGGCGCGTAAAGAGTTACATTTGAACCCTGTGGTACAAGAACGATCAAAGGAGGAATAAACCGGCCGCGCCCGGCGTCACAATATAAAATGGAAGTACTAAGCAACACTTTCACAGTAAACGTCATATTTTATTCCTCAAAAGCAAATACTCGGAGACTTAAAACATATCTTGAAATAGAAATGAGCCAAAACAATGCTCTAGCAAGCGACACGCAGATAACAGCGGAAATCATGCAGACCTATGACCTCTTAAAATGTTCCACAGCACGATCTAACGGCTCTAATTTCTCCTTATAACACAACACGAAGTGCCCTTCATAAACAAGAGTGAAGCGACGAGAGAGAGACTGAAAACAAAACGGCAAATGTACAAATGCCACGAACCGTAGGAGTCGTGTAGGCCTGTCAACCCCATTTTACACACGAGTAAATGCTTGTATACACTTTTGCCTTCTCGCGTTTTGTCTTACTGCGCCAGGAACATGAGGAAAATGGAAGAACTTCACTGGATCGCCGTTTGGGTTTCTTTTCCACGATTCAGGGTATCGGGAATCGTTTTTACGAGTACCAAAAGCACGTCTTTTAGTCGTGACTATTCTGTCAGAACACTACTAAGGTTGACTTGAATGTCCGAACTTTCCCGGTTTGTTTACATCAAAAATCACGTGACACTGCACGTGAAATCTAACGCCGAAAAGGTGAACTGAGACAGGGTCAGAATACAATGGGATCACTAAGTGGGTATTGAAGGAGTTGGGTGGGAGTAAGCATGCTGAAATCACACGAGAGCATGGGGGAAAATCACTGGGAGCTTTGTCGTATGATTACCCATGTGGTACACGATTACGTTACATTGGACATTGACCTAAGGCTATTGCATAATGGCTAATAGGGGAAAAATAACAGAACTGGTGACAACGTTAGGTGACAGCTATGATGTTGACTACAGAGCTCATTAACCACGGTTTAAATGCTTAAAGTGCCTATGAAGTAAAAAATAATTGTGTCTTATTTGAAGGGCCTTTCAAAGAATAGAAGAATGGCGTTTTTCTTTTCAGAATATCTTTTTTCGTTTTAGAGATATTTACGTTTTTGAAAGTGAAGAATGATCCTCGCAGTGAATTTTCCAATTTAAGCAACTGGAAAGAAGAAGCCTGAAAAAAATCAGGGCTTCAACGGGATTCGAACCCGTGACCTCCGCGATACCGGTGCGATGCTCTACCAACTGAGCTATGAAGCCACACATTAGGAGCGAGGTCATTTTGTTGAGTTCATATCTTCCCGTGAGGAGTGAAATGATGTAAGTATATATGAAATAATTCATATATTTGAACTGCGGTCATAGATGAAAAGTGAAGAATGATCCTCAAATATATGAATTATTTCATATATACTTACATCATTTCACTCCTCACGGGAAGATATGAACTCAACAAAATGACCTCGCTCCCAATGTGTGGCTTCATAGCTCAGTTGGTAGAGCATCGCACCGGTATCGCGGAGGTCACGGGTTCGAATCCCGTTGAAGCCCTGATTTTTTTTTTTCAGGCTTCTTCTTTCCAGTTGCTTAAATTGGAAAATTCACTGCGAGGATCATTCTTCACTTTCATCTATGACCGCAGTTCAAATATATGAATGATTTCATATATACTTACATCATTTCACTCCTCACGGGAAGATATGAACTCAACAAAATGACCTCGCTCCCAATGTGTGGCTTCATAGCTCAGTTGGTAGAGCATCGCACCGGTATCGCGGAGGTCACGGGTTCGAATCCCGTTGAAGCCCTGATTTTTTTCAGGCTTCTTCTTTCCAGTTGCTTAAATTGGAAAATTCACTGCGAGGATCATTCTTCACTTTCATCTATGACCGCAGTTCAAATATATGAATTATTTCATATATACTTACATCATTTCACTCCTCACGGGAAGATATGAACTCAACAAAATGACCTCGCTCCCAATGTGTGGCTTCATAGCTCAGTTGGTAGAGCATCGCACCGGTATCGCGGAGGTCACGGGTTCGAATCCCGTTGAAGCCCTGATTTTTTTCAGGCTTCTTCTTTCCAGTTGCTTAAATTGGAAAATTCACTGCGAGGTTCATTCTTCACTTTCATCTATGACCGCAGTTCAAATATATGAATTATTTCATATATACTTACATCATTTCACTCCTCACGGGAAGATATGAACTCAACAAAATGACCTCGCTCCCAATGTGTGGCTTCATAGCTCAGTTGGTAGAGCATCGCACCGGTATCGCGGAGGTCACGGGTTCGAATCCCGTTGAAGCCCTGATTTTTTTTTTTTTTTTTTCAGGCTTCTTCTTTCCAGTTGCTTAAATTGGAAAATTCACTGCGAGGATCATTCTTCACTTTCATCTATGACCGCAGTTCAAATATATGAATTATTTCATATATACTTACATCATTTACGTTTTTGTAAGAAAGTGATGACGTCATAGATGGTTTCATTAAAACAGTACAACACTCAATCAGGAATATCTCTAGAAATATTAAAGCAGTATTCTTTGAACTTGGCACCAGAACTGTGCATCACAAAAGAAGCAAAATGACACCTGTCATGCTGTTGCCATGACAACAGTTATTCTTCTGGTTCTGTTTTAATTAAGAGTAAAATTCCCAGATTTTATCTTAAACAAGGATCATCCACTCGCAACAAGCTAATGGGGAGAGTTAGGACAATATGGGAACCATGTGTGTTGCAAGCTAGACCCTCTGTCCCACTTTAAAAGATTGCAAATTGGGATATTTGGTTTTTCACAGAAAGAGACTGGAGCCAAGAGTGTTGCCATGACAACAACATAGTAGGTGTCATTCTGTTACTTTTGTGATGAACATTTCTGGTGCCAAATTTGAAGAACACTGCTTCAATATTTCTGGAGATATTCGTGATTGAGTGTTGTACTGTTTCAGTGGAACCACCTATGACGTCATCACTTTCCTCATTTGCATAATACAAAAACGTAAATATCTTTAAAAATAAAAAAGATATTGCGAAAAGGAAAACGCCATTCTTCTTTACTTTGAAAAGCCTTTCAAATAAGAAGCAATTATTTTTTACTTCATAGGCACTTTAAACTTCTAAAAAACGCCGTGACTGAGCTCCTTTGAACCTTAAAGACAGTTTACCTCTGTCGTCCGATTACGAGGAGGCTTCTCTAAGCTAGAACTATAAAGCCGTCAACTGTATTTCAAAATATATGTTATATTTAAATATACCAACCTTCATTTTGACTTCACTGGCTGTAAACTGTGTACTGTTCTCAAAATCTGACCTGAAGCCCTGAAAGGAAAGGAAAACGAAACAAAGGAAACTTTGGACCAACGCACCAGAAAGAGACTAGATAAAACCCAGAGAAAAGTACGATCGCGTCATTGCGTCAGTATGTACTGTGAATGAATAGGTATGACCTTATTCTCTCACTAACAAAGATATTTCAATCAGAAACTGCGATTTCCTAACCTGTAGTAAAGAAATGTAATTATTTTTTTCTTCTTCTTGTTCTTCTTCTCGCTGCTTGCGACAAACAAAACGGAGAACAGCCGAAAACGGAGAAAAGTCTAGCTTGAGTAATAGAATATGGGATTACTAACTGGGTATTGAAGGAGTTGGGTGGGAGTAAGCATGCTGAAATCACATGAGAGCATGGTGGAAAATCACTGGGAGCTTTGTCGTATGATTACCCATGTGGTACACGATTATGTTACATTGGACATTGACCTAAGGCTATTGCATAATGGCTAATAGGGGAAAAATAACAGAACTGGTGACAACGTTAGGTGACAGCTATGATGTTGACTACAGAGCTCATTAACCACAGTTTAAATGCTTAAACTTCTAAAAAACGCCGTGACTGAGCTCCTTTGAACTTACTACATAAAGAGATTCTCATGTTTCCCTTAAAGACAGTTTACCTCTGTCGTCCGATTACGAGGAGGCTTCTCTAAGCTAGAACTATAAAACCGTCAACTGTATTTCAAAATATGAAGTATGACGAAAAGAGCTGAGAAATGGCCTGTAATTGGCTGAAGATGACATCATCCGGTGACGAAATTCGGCCAAACAACCTAAAAAACATCTATAGAATAAAACAAAAAAACATACCTTCCCAACTAAAAACTGGGAAAATAAAACAGAAGTATCCAAAAACCGATAATTGCTACATAAAACGGAGTGGCACAATATGACATTGTTGTCTGAAATTTACGTCAAGAGCATCCCTGTACATGTATTCCAGAACCGATCCTTAAGGCGATAAGGAGTATCCTTTACATTCCGGCACGAAATGGTTATTTGTTATGAAAACAGCTCCTCATTGAACCGAAATTCCCAAAATAACTCTTAATCTAGAAAAATGAAACAACTTGGCAAGATGACTGCGAAGATCATTCTTCACTTTCATCTACATCCTCAGTTCAAATATCAATTATTTCATATATAGTTCACGTCATTTCACTCCTCACGGGAGACATGTACTCAATAAATTGACCTCACTCCCAATGTGTAGCTTCACAGCTCAGTCGATAGAGCATCGCACCGGTATTCGCGGAGGTCACGAATTCCAATCCCGTTGAAGCCCTGATGTTTTCAGAATTCTTCTTTCCAGTTACTCAAATTAGACAATTAACTGCGATGATCATTATTCACTTTCTTTTAGAAATTAATACTGCCTACAAATCGGTAACAAAAGTACTCCTACTTCTTAGAGTAACCTAAACCAAAAATTTATGCCGCCGATAAATTCTTGCTTCCAAAAGCGTACTAACACAAGCACAATACAAAATAAATTTACATATGTTGAAGAACGCTGAAGTTTTAATTTTTTCCCCGAAAAAATTCCACCATTACTTCTCGCGAGAAAATAGACCTTTTAGCCTAAATTTTAGTAAACTGTGTAATAAAAATAACTGACCTCAATGCCTTGCTGTCTCGGTTTCTACAGTAATCTTGCGTTTCAACGCGATCGCAAACCTTTTAAGCTCTAGATAATTTCAACTTCAGTAACCAGCAACTGGTCCCAAATTAGATTCTTTACCCTTGCAAATGTCCTAAAGTCCATCACCGAGAGATCTTGGCCCAATTTTGACCAAATAAACATTTCTCCCATCGCCGGCAATTTTCTTCATGAATAGTTAATTCGCTAACTTGACAAAACAATCCTAAGAAGGGATATGACGAAAAGACCTGACAAATGGCCTATAATTGGCTGATGATGACATCCGCGGACGTTTGGATATAGTTACATACAAAACTAAAAAAAAAAAGAAGTTTAAAAAACTTAAAACCGCGCTCTTTTAATTCTTTTGCTACGTAACATTTACCAACAACTCTGGCAACAACGTTTTGCGAGTAAACATTTTGCGAGTAAACACTACATTGGGTAGGTCTCAACTATAAGGCAAGTTGTCAATTTTAAATAAGACCATTCCCAGATGGTCGGCACTCGTCTCGTATTTTAAGTAATATTATGTACAAATTTCACTACCATTATATGCATATCATCATAAGCCAAGACTTGTATTTAAAGATATTTCTCCATTTTGAATGTCATACGCGAATTTCTCTGTAGAACAAAAACCACACTCCAACTACCGAGCAGAAATTTTACCAATACTGGTGACTGTCATGCAATAAATCACAAAACTATTTTTTTACAAAATATGTTTAAGTTTTTCATTTATTAATCTTATGAAACTAATTGTGCACACAAAGGTACAAAAAAGTAATTGCACAGTTATGACTTTCTTGTTGAGAGTACTCCATTTAAAATATACAGTGTACCAAGGACTAACGCTCTTGCTTGTAAAACCAACTGTCAGGTTGCTAGTAACATTTACATGATTGGTCATTTTGTATACCAATCATAATTCATTGACGTACTAGAAAAGTCTTTTTCTTTTAAATCTTGACGTTTCTGTTCTCTATAGAGAGCAAAAGGGATGACAGCAATAGAAAATAAATTATGCAGCATATACATGTTGTAATCCAAATACTCTATTGAATATTGTAATTATCAAGATCATCATGTTTTCTTTCAAACATAGCTTTAAGTATATTTGTCCATGTGCTAAGCAGTGGCTATATATTTTATATTCCTTAAAATGGTCTAGGAAAATGTCAAAGTTAAAAAAGCAAATGTCTTATGATATCAGTTCAGTACTCATTAATTTTTTAACATAACTGAGCTCACATATTGATGCAGAAGGTAATTCTCGTAAGAGAACTCTGATTCCAGGCTAGTAGTATTGAATATCATTGTATTTTGAACCATGGCTTCATCTTCACTTTGTTATATGTCAAATAGTTTCTCTATAGAATTTCCTTTCTGTTGTCTTGAGGTACAGGCGACTACACTGGACTACCAATTGTTTGACTAATAATAAGTCTTGATGAATTCCACATTTGTGATGTACCAGTATTTCTGTGGAGAACGAGATGTTCATTGTGTTCATGTCGTACTTGATTTTCACTTGCTGTTGGTTACATGTACACTTTATCCATGACTGAGAAAGTGTCAATTCCCTAACAATCAGAGAAGAACATATTTAACTTCTGCTATTTTGACAAAGAAGAAAATTGAATTACATATGTAAGAGCATGATAGAAATCAAAAGTTAAGTATTGCATAATCCACTTTTTTCACTTTCAACAGTTAGAAGAGTACAAAACAACAAAAAATAGCCAGCCAAGAGAGTATGAATCGAAACTATCTTTTACAAATACATGTGCCTTGATGTAATATATCAAACACGAGAGACAGTGTTTCATCAGGATATCCAAAAACCGAGAAGAGAGTTGAAAATACGACGCGCAGCGGAGTATTTTTGACAAAATTCGCGGTGTTTGGATAGCCAATGAAACACTGTCTCGAGTGTTTGATATATCTTGTCAATCGAAACAAAAACTAAGGAGTAAACGGAAAAGTAAAATCGTCAAAATCTATGCTAATTAAGACAGGGTATCCAAACCTCCTTCACAGTTGTGATTTTCTTTGTTTTAACTTGATGAATTAATAATGAGTTTGAGAATCAAACATAATGTTCCTTGACATAAATGGCTGCTCAAGTCAATGAATATTATTCAGAATTATAACATAGATAGGACCCTGCGCGCGCTCCGATTGGTCAAAAACCTATGTTTTATCAGAGTATAAAACATAGAAAAAGCGTGTTTTATTGTTTTGCGCGCGTAAAATCTATATCATAAAGCAAATGAAGAAGCCTAAGCAGTGTATTACACTGTGATAAAACACTCCAGTCATTTGAGAACACTCGAGAAATGTAGAAAACACTCGCCTGCGGCTTGTGCTTTCTACATTTCCCTCGTGTTCTCAAATGCCTGTCATGTTTTATCACAGTGTAAAACACGGCTTAGGCTTCTTTATTTGATAATTATACAATAGTTTCAATAATCCAATGCACATTTTGACTTAAAAAATCAGTATAAATTGTAAATTAAGAATGAGACTTGCCTTGGTGATGGTGGTTCAGACCTCATGTTTCTACACATTGTGTACAGCACTTACTGCTGTACACTGGAATGGGATTTCTGTGGTGCTCACTGCATTCACTATATTCACTGTTCACATTAAATGATATTTTTTCGTCATTTTTGGCATAAAATTAAAACTTCATGCACCATGTATTTTACAGCCATCAGAAACTCTAACTTATCTTCAGCTGCAAATTATTGTTTACATCATAAATGAAAGAGGATTTTAACTGCGTCATGATCTGAATAGTAAACCCCAATCACAGTATTATCAACACTTAAATTTATGTGATCTGATGTAAACATGATCGAGAAGACTTCCTGATAAAAATGTTGGTTTGCTCACAATTTGCTGATAACCCAATGTACGGTACTTTCCAATATATTCTTTAAATCTTGTGATTCTTTTTCATCAAAGTAATTAATATTAAAATCTCCGAGTATTACATCAATTGTGCACCGATTTATGATATGATTTAGATTATTGACAAAATCATGTACATTAGAAGCTTGTTTTCTGTAAAGGAACAAAAATCTCATTTCACAATTCTCCCTGCTAGTAAAAACTGTTGTGAACATCAAACCATTAATGACTGGAAAGTACTCTTTCTCCTTGATGCGCACTGTTGTTTTGTTACAGAAAGCGAGGCTGGAATATCTGTCATCACTGTCTTGCCTGTTTGATATAAAAGGATATAGGTGATCTTGTATATCATTGTCTGAATCAGATGGTGTAAGTCGAGTCTCTGTTAAAAGCAACATATCACAGTTTAAAATTTTAGTGTCAAATTTTATGTCAATACTGTGTTTTCGAAGCGATCTGATATTTAACAGGACAATAGGTATTGCAGGGTCATCTTCTTGTACTTGAAACTTATCATTCTCTTCTAGCAGTGATGCATTTCGCAGTCTCTCATACTCTTTAATTACTCTTGGATCTGCTTTGATATGTTTGTGTTCTAATTTTCCAAGAACATAAAGACCTTGAAGAGAAGTGGCACGGCTCAAGACAACATAAGATTGCCCATAATTAAATGACCTTTGTTTAAATAATTCAAAACTTATAACAATTTTGTTTAAAGTTAATCCTTGAACTTTATGAACAGTACATGCCCATGCCAAAGCTAATGGAAACTGCAATCTTTCTATTTCTGGTGAAGAACGCTTCCCAGGATTCAACTTTATTTTAAAGTGCTACTGCGACCAAAACTCAATTGTATTTTTTCTTTGTATTTCAAAACTATGTAACTGAACAACTATGTGACCGAGGTTTTAAGCCTTCATTTCAAAAAGACACCTGTTTATTTTGACTGAAATTTTCCCAATTAATGGTCCGCCATTACAAACTTTAAAATCTTGAGAGAGCTGGATCGAGGATACGATGACGTCAAAGACTCACTAGTTTAAAAATGCAATACGTGTGCACGCGCCTAAATTAATATGCAGCACGGGAGTTTCGAGCTTCAGACTTTTAAACTAGTGTTTTGCATGTACAGATAACCTACGTTTACACGCTGCAATTTTAAGCCAGTGAGTCTTTGACGTCATCTTATCCTTGATCCAACCCTCTGAAGTCCAATCGGTCAGTTTTTAAGGAGAACAATGGCGGATCGTGAAATCCTAAACTTGTACTCAAAGAAAACAGCTTTTGGATAAAATTCGAAGCTTAAGATTTTGCCAGCGAGGTGTCAAACAAACGCTCTTTTAAAATTTGAAGGAAAAAGAGAAGTGAATTTTTTATCATAGTAGCACTTTAACTAAGATTGGTTTAATTGGGACAACTTTGTTTTCTATAGCAAAGATATCAGCAGATTTATCAATAACCAAATTACCGGCATCTTTATCATCCAACTTAATATACACAATTGTGGGCTTCTGAGTCGCATGATTCACAAAGATTCGTGCCACAGTACCTAAATGTCCATTTATGAGTCTGTCAAAGATATCAACATTGTTTGTTAACATAACACGAGCCCCTTCCTTAATAGATACCTCCAAATCTAGACCACCTGTGTAAGAACGTCCTTTGGAAAGAACTCTTTCAATTTCATGCCTCGGTACATTCTTTGGATATTGGTCCACTGCCTGAAGAACATGTAAAGGCATCAAAATTTCTTGAAGTCGTTGATTGTTGTAGTCCATTACAGGTTTATTTTCAGCCCATACATGCAATTTATTCAAAGGATAATTGTTTTTGTCATTTACATCAACTGCCCTAGATTGACTGAATAGTGCGTATGTCAGCTTCTGTGTGTTGTGCAACCCTCAACCTGTTTAAGAGCTCAATAAAAGGTTGATCGTCCTTTTGTCTCATGATTTCAACCAGTTCTATCATCTTGAATTCGTGCCATGGATGTCACAAATTGTATACGTCATTACTATATCTACAGAAAATAGGTTTTTGTTGGATAGGTGGTAGCTGATGTAAATCACCCACAGCACTAATGCTTATACCAGCAAATATCTTTGAGCTTGAAGTTCCAAAAATTTCAATTAGTCTTTGATGGATATGCAATAGTCTATTATTTGAAACCATCGATATTTCATCAATAATCAACAGCTTCAGCTCACTTAAACTGAGCCTTAACAACAATAACAGGATTTAAGTTAAGCAAAGAACATTTCTCATTATATGACAAGTTTTCTATTTCCTCATCTGTGGTGTTTTCTCCTCTCACACGAGACAGTATGTGAAAAAGTTCATGCCATCGAAGGTCAGCGCACGATAAAGTCAAAAACCACGTTGGAATTCCAAGTTGTTGTACCATTGCTATTACTTCGTACATAAACTTTTGCCAATACGGTGGACTACCTGGGATACCTCTCAGAAAAAGATATGCCTGGTCCTTGAAGATAAGATTTTTCGCACATTTTTCATTTGATCTAAATTGTGATGCTGTTAGGGGCTGCCCTTGTAGCTTTTTTAGAGCAATGTTTATGCTATTCGAAACTTTTTTTTGTTCAATGATAAATTGCGCAAAGAAAAGATATTTGGGATTCATAGCAAATCTCCCGCTATAATGAAGTAAACGAGCATTAAAGTATCTGACCGGTGTTAATTTCTCTTTTCTGTCCATTTTATACCCAAATCTACCTTTAGGAAAAAGAACTGGGAAGGCTAATTCCTCACAATGTCTGTCAGTCATCATAGACACGGGATGTTTATTTTCTCCAGGAGCAATACTAAATATTTCATTTCCTGCAGATCTCTCCCTATCCTCTTCATCAGATACTATAGGGTAATCTGGGATAATGGACTGTAAACACGTTTCACAAGTCGCTGCTCTGTGTTCATTAAGTGGGTCTTCCCGCTCACAATCGTCATCATAATCCCCACAAGCATCACTATCTTTGTTTCCATCCTGAGAACAATGTCCCTTGTTTTTTTCAGCTTGTTTGTTAACTCCCCGTTCCCTCTCACAGTCGCCATCATTGCAATCACAATCACCAGCTAAAATTCCAGTCTGAGGACAACTTGCGATGGCGGATTCGGATTCTCGCCTATGATCACAAAGACCCGATAGTCCACGATCAATGTTTTGAAGATTAATGGCTACATTTTGATATAATTCATTATTCCCTTGAAGCCACCGGAGAGCATGTAGCACTACCTCTGGACGAACCGCCTGAAAGTAAACATGACCTCTGAATTGCAATTTCCTCTTTAATTTTAAGATAATAATTCCAGAACTATCAGGTGGCCTTGGTAAAACATGACACGTTTCTTCACAGGAAACTGGGACATTACAAATTGCTCCCCTAATTTTCCTTTGCTGGCCTTTTGGCATCACAACAATTTTCTGAAATATGATTCGTTGAGAAACCAATATTTGTTCAAGTTTTTCTAAACTTGCAAGCTCAGGAGGCACATCATCAACGGCGAGATTGTTGTACACTGCTTGACACGGAGTTTTGTTTTTCTTCTTGACTGTGACGTGGCAAGTGTTACAAATATACATATTTTTTTTTTTTTTTTTTTTTGTATTTTTTTTTATTTGCACTGTAAAGGTAGTTACAAACACGGTACATAACTCTACTTACATACATCTACTTACAATACGGCACGTTACTGAGTTTACATTCATTGCTTACTTACAATACACTATGTTACTTACTTGTAAACATCACTTATACGACATTAACTGCCTACATTACGTTACTTTAGCTTACACGATATTTCATTACAATACACTGCATTACTTGCTTACATACATCACTTACAATACATTACATAACCTGACAATACGTTGCATTACTTACTTACTGTATGTTGTTATTGTTTAGGCCTGTGACTCCTTCCGTTTTTATGAAACTGGACCACTTCTTTAAAAAAATATTTTGTTTGTTTGATATAGAGGCAATGTTACGTTCGATTTCAATTTTGTCATATACAAGATTTACGAAATCTGCGAACTGAAATTTAACGCTGTTTAATGATTTGTAGTAGAGGAAGTATTTACCTATGAGAATTAGGTGGTTTAGGGTTGAACAAGAAGACCAATTCGTGAGAACTCCGTAAATAATTTCGTTCTTGGATAGGCTAAGGGTGTTTTTAGAAACAGACTGATACCATTTAATAAAATGCGACCAGAAAGAATTAGAAATGGGGCACGATACGAATAAGTGACCGACTGTTTGGTCTACGTTTGTACAAAAGGGACAATGAGGGTTTTGAACCTTTTTCATTTTGTACAAAATGCAATTGGTGTAGAGAATGTTATGAATAATCTTGTATTGGAATATTGAAAGTTTAATTTCTTTAGTCACGAGAAAGGGTAAGGAGTATATTTTCTGACGCTCGTGGATATCGAAACCACATTCTATAAGTCTTTTCTCAGCCGTAGGAGGAGGGAAATTCTGACAATCAATTAGCGATTTGTAAATTGTTTTGCACGTAAGCATATCGATTTCAGGTAAATTAACTGTGGCGGCTTGCTGTTCCTGTTTAAGATATTTTTTCCATTGACTTGGTATTGCTGAAAGGAGGCCGTGATACTGTAAGTAGTGTAGGAAATGGGATATTCGGCGCACCTACGCATAACCACACTAAGATGCGTAAAAATATGAGTCTCGAGATCATCGGCGCGCCTACGCATAACCACACTAAGATGCGTAAAAATCTGAGTCTAAAATATATGATATAATACACTAAAACAGCGTAGGATATAGTAAAGTAAAGTAAAGTAAAGTAAAGTTCCTTTACAAAAGTTCCTTTACTTTACAAAAGTTCCTTTACAAAAATTTATATAGTTCTCACGATTCGTAATTTTTAAGACTTGATAAATTTCCAACCAGCTCTCTCACCACCTAGATGTTCACAGATTTTATTCCAAATCTTATCATGTTCATAGAGTTTTAAACGATCTTTATACAATTTTAGCTTTGGTAAAAATTCATTATATCCGAGTATTTGGCAAAATTTATAGATGATATATGAATAGGAAAAGAAATTTCTTCTATTTTTACCTTTAAATAATTCAAATGGCTCCTGAATTTGTAAAAACCTCATTTTCATTTTTTCTTCCATTATAGAAGTCATTTGTAATGGAGGTATTTTTGTTATTCGATACAATATTTGGGTGGTATGATTATAATAATTTAATTTACGATGTTTTTTAAGATATCTTTTAATATCTGCTTCAGTTAACTTTTCCAAAGAATTTTCCATCCTTTCACGAATGATTTCTTTGAAAATATTATTAATAACATCTTCTGAGACTTTAAAACTTTCTTTGCCTTGGATATTGGCTAAACAGTCACAAAAATGATTATCTTTTGTAATCATTTTCTGCGGGTTTTATAGATGATTTTTCTGGATTTGTTGAGACATTAATGCTTATTCCACAACTTAGACAAGTACTTATCCCTTCATCGACGTTCAATACTCGAAATTTTTCACATGTATAACAATAGTTATCTTCATTTATATTATTTTCACTGTATTGTACTTCATCAGGGAAGATATTATATTTATACCTTTTATAATAAGAATTATCAACACCATGGACAAATTTTTTTGCTTGATTTTCTTTATGTAAAAAAAGTAAAATAGCATTCTTTAATAAATAACTAGTACGAAGATTTTTGATATCATTTATTTCATTTTCTAGCCTTATTTGTTCAATTTGATCAATTCTAGAATAATCTTTTTTGATGGATAAATTTATAATTTTTTTTTTTAAATCTGGTATTTTTTTTTCTTTTATAACAATTTCTGAAAGTTTTTTACGATGTAGATTGCCAATAGTTTCTTTGTTCATCATAATAATTAATATACTTTATTCTTAAAGTACAAGTGGAGGGAGATCTTCATCACTGCTCGTCGATTCATCACTGCTCGTTGATTCCTCATCTGAATTATAATCATAATCACTATCGCTACTATCAGTATCATGGAGTGGGTCTTCAGTCAAGAATTTTTTAAAATTCGGAATTGGCATATATACTATGAAATATTATTTTATATTATGATTCCCATATGCATAACTACTGATACCATCATCTAAAATATATCTTTTATCATCAAAAGGTGATAATGATATTTTATTAATTTGATAACTAGATATTTGATGATACTCTGACCTTATAGTTCTCATCTTATGTCTCATTGTATTACAATTATATAAGGTATCACGATAATCAGAGAGAGATAATTCACTCTTGATAACATTCTTTCGTACACCTTTAGCAGTCTTGTTTTCCTTGTTTTCTGTCTTGTATGAATACATTTTACTTTTTAGACCAACAAATTCTGTAATAGTATCACCAGCTGTTTCATCTTTGAATTTACCAATTACTTTTTTATTTTCTGCAAAATGGAACTTAGACGATTTGGGATAATCACTATTGTCAAATAGGTCCTTGTCCTTATAGAAGTCACTATATATGTCTTCTGCTTTTATATGGTAAAATAAAGAGTCAGTATCAGTAAAAAGTAACTTACTCCCAGGGTATTTTTTTCTGATATAGTTGTAATGGAACTCATACATTAATGTTTTACTCATGTCCAAAATAGAGAAACCAACATAAGATGGTTTATCTAAGAATAAACAGGCCTTTTTCATTTGTACTCCTACTAAATTTTCATCAAATATTTTACTAGAAACGTAAGTTGGTTGTCTAGTCAATTTCAAAAAATGTTCCGGATCCGTTTCTAATTTAATATTAGATCTTTTTCTCAGGTTTTCCATAGTTTTACCAAACACAGAGTTATTCATCAGCTTAAAGAAGTCCTTTTCAAAACTATTCTTAGCCATTGTTCTCTTTTCAGTGTTAAAATCAATGTATCGTTTCATCCAAGGTTGCTGAGTAAATTCCAATACTCTATGAATCTTCTTTAACTTCATACCAAGAGATAAATAAAGCTGCAAATTTCTGTAATGTAATACATATTTTTCTTTATTCCTTAGATTAGGAACCAACTTGTGAACTCTACCACTGCTAATATTTTCTGAATCTTTTAAATCTTTGCAATACTTTGACAACATATCATCAGTGATTAAAATCTTTTCTGGTGCTAATGGATAATCATTATGCAAATCGTGTAGCTCTTCCGGATATTCTAAATCTACCTCTAAAACAACACCTTTTCTAGTATCATTTGTGTAATTTTCTAAGATGAAATCTTCAGGATCCTCAAAATCTTC
>CAXHUQ010001533.1:46200-89200 GCA_964020085.1 Micromussa lordhowensis | reverse complement strand
TCATTCGGCCGTTAGTCGGCCCGAACAGGATTAACTGTCCGATAAAAAAGAAAACAGTCTTGAGACGAAACATCTTTCAGTGAAAAGCATCAAAGAATTCATCGGACGCGTGGGTCAAAAGCAAGAAAAACCTATGAAGTACGAAAAGAACGTTTTCTTCAAGTTTCTGGGAGAAGTTGGAGAAACCAGAAAAATCACAAACACACCTTATGTACAGTAGGAAAAATTGCATTGTTCTGCAGTTTCTACATCAGTGCTCTCTGAAGACACAAAACTGAGTTCAGACACAAGTTCTTTCAGTTTGCTGTACAGTTCATCCAGACAAAAAACCTGATTGTTCCTGTTAGTGTATAAATTACTACACAGAAAGGTAACCAAACCCAGAGGCTATTAGCGGGAGGCAACATCGGTGTTTTTAATACTCAGTCACTGGCTTTAAGAGTATCCGAGAGTTCGACAAATGGCTTGAAACTACGCCGCCAGTTTATTGAGTCTTCTGCTGGGCTGGGTTGTTCAAAGCCTGGTAAAGCTGACCCAGGATTAGCGAGGATCAAGTTTTGATTTCAGTTTTGTAACTTTTCGGTGAGGTTTTCTGTTTAAATTGTTCCTTCTTCAGTTTTACGTTTGAAGAATCGTAAACTACACAAAACTTAAACAGTCAAAAGCATTTTTATACAAGAAAAATTAATCCGTCGGTTAACTTTTAATCTAGGGTTAGCATTAACCGGCTTTCGAACAACCCGGCCCAGATAAAGAATGCTTGTGAACAATTTCAGTGAAGCGTGAAGCGTGAAGCTAAGTTTTGACATATTTTTGGCAGCTGTCATCTTTTTAGCCAGGTTAGCCAATGAAAATAAGAACAATTGTAATCGCCTTAAGGCTATTGAATGATTTTTCTACCTCTAAGTAACTTCTTAAATTCATATCTTCACAACATATGTTTAGTTTTTCAACCTTTTACCGTTAACATGAATTGTAATTGTGTAGTTTAAATCTAAAGAAAAACAGAACTAAGAACAACCCGGCCCAGATAAAGAATGCTTGTGAACAATTTCAGTGAAGCGTGAAGCGTGAAGCTAAGTTTTGACATATTTTTGGCAGCTGTCATCTTTTTAGCCAGGTTAGCCAATGAAAATAAGAACAATTGTAATCGCCTTAAGGCTATTGAATGATTTTTCTACCTCTAAGAAACTTCTTAAATTCATATCTTCACAACATATGTTTAGTTTTTCAACCTTTTACCGTTAACATGAATTGTAATTGTGTAGTTTAAATCTAAAGAAAAACAGAACTAAGAACAACCCGGCCCAGATAAAGAATGCTTGTGAACAATTTCAGTGAAGCGTGAAGCGTGAAGCTAAGTTTTGACATATTTTTGGCAGCTGTCATCTTTTTAGCCAGGTTAGCCAATGAAAATAAGAACAATTGTAATCGCCTTAAGGCTATTGAATGATTTTTCTACCTCTAAGTAACTTCTTAAATTCATATCTTCACAACATATGTTTAGTTTTTCAACCTTTTACCGTTAACATGAATTGTAATTGTGTAGTTTAAATCTAAAGAAAAACAGAACTAAGAACAACCCGGCCCAGATAAAGAATGCTTGTGAACAATTTCAGTGAAGCGTGAAGCGTGAAGCTAAGTTTTGACATATTTTTGGCAGCTGTCATCTTTTTAGCCAGGTTAGCCAATGAAAATAAGAACAATTGTAATCGCCTTAAGGCTATTGAATGATTTTTCTACCTCTAAGAAACTTCTTAAATTCATATCTTCACAACATATGTTTAGTTTTTCAACCTTTTACCGTTAACATGAATTGTAATTGTGTAGTTTAAATCTAAAGAAAAACAGAACTAAGAACAACCCGGCCCAGATAAAGAATGCTTGTGAACAATTTCAGTGAAGCGTGAAGCGTGAAGCTAAGTTTTGACATATTTTTGGCAGCTGTCATCTTTTTAGCCAGGTTAGCCAATGAAAATAAGAACAATTGTCATCGCCTTAAGGCTATTGAATGATTTTTCTGCCTCTAAGTAACTTCTTAAATTCATATCTTCACAACATATTTTTAGTTTTTCAACATTTCCCGTTAACATGAATTGTAATTGTGTAGTTTAAATCTAAAAAAAAACAGAACTAAGAAAATGAGTGGTGTTGTTCCAATCGATGAATTATGAGTTTCTTGACGGATTTCGAGGCGAATAAATAAACGAGAAGCTGTTCGTGTGGAATCTTTTTTGTAATTGTCCCACTCGCTGCCGTCTGATGTTATGAAGTATCAAACTGTTTAGGGTCAAACAGTTTCTTAAATTTATACCCTAAGTGGTCATATGACATTGGTCGTTGAGCTTGGTCCGAACGCCATGACCTCGAGCCAAATTTTTCCGTCCGGACAATTCCACTCACGCAGTCAATATTTACATGGACACTGTGTAAACTTGTAGACGTTTTGTTTATGCACACATTAAAGAACAGAACAATTACATGATAAGAAAGATGCGAGAAAGATGACGCTTCCGTATATGACCGTAGTAGATCTGTACTCTGGACATTAAGGAAAATTTTCCATCAGGCGGCAAAGTTTTCTTCTAGCTGCCAAATGGATGAAGATGTGAGACAGAGTTAACATTTGTTGCCATGCACTCACCTTCATGATCATTAGCCGCAGTGATGAGCAGGAACAAGGCGCACGAGGCTAGACTTGTCATTCTCCTCTAAGTGTTCTCGTACACGAAATAACCAAGCAGTTGTTCTGAAAATGACATATCAAGAGCTAAATCATATACAATTCTGAATTTACATGGTAGAATTACTAATTCAAATTACGTTGCGTGTTCCGAGCAATTTGAAATTCAGCTTGCAAAATTGAACACCTGCCATACACAATTTTACAAAGCATGTTTTCTGGTTATTTTAGGGCACGATTCGTAAACAGTAATATGTTATTTCAGTGTTACGAATGCAGAAAGCCCTCGTTAAAAATAGTTCATTTTTATTACCCTTTTCTCTACTAGTATTTTGTATCAGAGTGAGGAAGACAAGCAAAAATCGACTTTTTTTGCTGATGAATCGGTGGGCACACGATATTTGGAATAATTATGTTTTTGAACTAATCATTATATTCTTAATAGCAAAACAGCTTCTAAGCCTTCAACTGACTAATTGCATGATTAATCAAAGGAAAATGCTGGAAGTCACAAGATAAGCCCGCCAAAAAATCTTACCCAAGTTAGATGAATCGGGTAACAACGTTTTCACAACTAGACGTGAGTAGGGAACGTAGTTCCCGGTGTGGTGGTCTATCTCTCAAATGCTCGGAGATATTAGCTGCATAAGCTACTTTAAAATCCGAGGGTAAAGAAAGTAATGTATGTATGTAATAGAAGAATGCCGATTTTGAAAAGAGGCTGATTGCAGGCTTTTGAATATTGCAAATGTTGGGGGCATTTTATAATTAAAACAAAACAAATATATCTACACCGAAAATAAGAGCTCTTTTCAAAGCCCTGTTTCTAAGGCTATTGAGACTAAGTGCATAGACAACCATCGCCATTCTTAAGCTCTGAGGACATAGTGTTTATCCATTATGCTAACACAATGCGTTTCTTGAGAGCGATTGTTAGACCTTTTTTTTTAACTTGAGAATTTTTGGCTTTTTTAATCTTATAGTATTGTTTGATATGTTGCGAGTTCCACAAACCAACGTGCGGTTGTGTCATTTTGACAATGGCATTGTCCTCAGGGTTGCTGTCTTATAAATAAGATCAATCGCTCTGTTGCGAAGATCAGGCACCCGAGTTCCCTTACCACATTCACGTCCTTACACGCTAACGCATGGGAGAGTGGAGAGAAAGAGATAGAGAGAAATAATCGGCTCTAACAGTTTAAAGAAAGCAGCTGATAAGCAATTTCTGGGCAATATTCTGACAGGGCGACTCATGGAGCCAGTTCTCTCCAAGTGTTAAATTCTTCAACCAGACTATGATCGCCCAACGAACAATATTTGTACCAAATATTAGCTCTATTGCTTAACAGCTTCGCAATAAATGCAGCCCGGCATTTTATTTTCTTCATTGCTTTAGTTGTCAAGCATGGTGGGTGATACAACACATGGACAGTTCTAATAAATTAGCTTGAAACTTTTATCATAGCTCTAATGGAGGACAACGTAGAAGTACCACAGAGACCGTGGGATCCCATTCCAAATCTTCTTTTTCTTTTTTTTTGTGTTTTCCGTTGTTTTTTTTGTACATGTAACTGGTTCAGTTACAGCAGAATACTATTTTGATCTCTGCTAAGATATTTTATTCTGTCAGTGGCGGTGTTCTCTCGTGTAAACCAATAGATGAGATAATGAAAGCATCATATTTGAACATAGTACAAAGCTGAAATATTTTCAATTATCATACATTAATTTAACAACCTGTCCTTTAAAGTGCAAACGGACTCGTGCCTAACCAATAACCTAAGTTTTCATTTTTGCAATTTTCTCTGATTAAAGTCTCAAAATCAACACTTTTCAATACCTTGCGGAGCCGCAGTTTGAACAACTCAACGTCAAAACTGTAAATCAATAGGCTTATGCTAATTCGCTAGTTATTATTACAGACGTTAAAACTCTTTCTTGAGCAAAGACAACGTCGATTAGTATTTTTAAACTGTTTCTTATCCATACCAAAGGGAGAGAAATGCAACCCTTGCCCAGGCTGTCATCGTTTAAAGAGAAACTGCCAAGTTTTCCATTAACCAAAGATTCAATTAAAAAAGTGATATCATTAACAACAAACTCCTTTTGATGTACGTAGTCAAACATAGCAAACAGCATAACAACTTGTTATTGTGTGGTGATTTGCAGATACATACAACATGAGGGAGTGATTCATAGTTGTTCGTGATGCTTTTAATGATAGACTCTTCCTTCCGTCTTTTCATGTTTATTCTTTGCGGTGCCGGCTTATGCTCTGTCACAGATGCCAAACAAGGTTAGCAAACTCACTCCATGTGCCGGGTATATTCCCTATAAAGCCGTAACTGCAATCCGGTGTTATTATCGATAACAACTGTTGAATTTGTTTGCATTATTACTTTTCCTTTCCCCTTATAATAAAAAAGTGAACTTTGCATTCGTAAAATCATTTGGTCAATAACCGGCGAAAAAGAGATATAATCCATTTTTGAAATAATTATATCATTAGCTAAGAACTTATGCTGACATAGCCTTGCAATCAATTAAATCTGGCGATTACTTAATTTTCTTGCGGAATTGACCATGAAAATTGAAAGCTGACTTTCTCCGTATTGAGGTTGAAAGAACAACCACTTTCGCGGTTAAATTATGATTTAAACAGAATGGGGTGTGGGAATGTACTTGAGTTATCTTTTCGCAGTACAGTACTTAGAAGGGCTTCATTGGTACAAAGTTGGTTGACGGCCAGAAAACTGTTGTATTTTCCTTTTGAAGACCCTGAGTGACAATTAACATCGAATTTTCCAAAACAATTAAAATCACTTTTGAAATCTTTGGAAATAAACATGCAGGTTATATAGGACAACAGAGGAGAGAAGATTCAGGTCATTGATAATTACCCCGTGGCCTCAAAAAAAAATAAAATAGCAGCTAGCAGAAACATTGATTTTGTCAAAACTAGATTATGCCGATCTAGTCTTTTATTACCCGCTACCACAATGTTTACTTGGCCGTTTCAGTGCAACGAGTTCAATTCGCTGCTACAAGATTTGTACTCGGTCACTATTTTAAGACCTTCCGGGATGTACTTAGAATCGGATGGCTTCCAATCAATGAGAGAAGACATCTGAACCTCCTGAAATCATGCTTTAAAGCTTTGCATAACGCTGAGACTTGGCCAGATTATCTTAAAATAATAAAACAGGAATGCCTTAAGGAATTGCGCTCAAGCAATTCAATTAGATTAGTGGTCCCAGCCGAAAACGGCACTTTCCAAGATAATGCGTCGAAGCCTTTAATAATCTACCAGAAACTATAAGAACCTGTAAAGATTACAGAACATTTTTAAGACTCTCAAGGAATTTTTTAAGAAACAGAGTACAAAGCGATTAGTTAGTTTTACTGTAATTGCATTCCGTTATTTCAGTTTTTTACTATATAATTTGTAACTAACTAAATTCGATTTATTTTGCAATTGTAATTAATGTAATTTAACAGGGAGAAGCCACCCAGTGGATCTGTTAATAAATCATTATAAAAGGTTTATTATCTGGTTTTGATATCCCATATCCACCATCTTCATCCCCGAATTTCTTTTGAAAGACTATTCCTGTCAGGGTTGGCACTCAAACCTATTGACCAGTGCAAATATTTTTCAGGTCTGTGTCGATCTTTAAAGTTTACAAAACCAGTTGAAGATTATGCCCTTGTTGGCCATGTGATAAAAAAGCTCTCTATTGGAATACACGCCTCCTGTAAAAACCTATGCACAATGGAAAACCAGTGTGTTTCGATTAACATTGGCCCAACAATCAACGGCAAAATGGTCTGTGAGCTAAGCAATTCTGACGATAAAAGGCATTGGGAAGATCTGAAAGCAAAAGAGGGGTTTGTGTACAGAGCTACAGAGGTGAGAAACTCAAACCTGATTGTTTGACTTTCTTTTAATAACGACAACAACAACATCAACAAATATGTCAATATGTGTTTGTGATCGGCTGCTTGTTTACCTCATCAGAACCCCTGCTTCAGTGACCCTTGCTCGCATAATGGGACGTGCTTGAATGGCTTTACAAACAAGGGATATCTGTGTGAATGTAACGCTGGTTATGCCGGAGAAAACTGCGAAAAAGGTAAATGGAAGAGACAGTACTGTGTAGCATAGATCCTAAAATATTTTTAAAAACTTTTCCTAAACCAGCGCAAAGAAACAGCCATAATTGTCAGAAGCCTAGTTACAAAAAAATCTCAATTTTAACCTCTCGTTCGATGGCCAAAAAATTGATATATCGGTATTTATTGAATTAAAATAATTTGCGTTAAACATGTACTTGGCATGTGGTGGTGCTTCTCATTTCAGTCTAGATCTGAAGTAACTAAAAGTCAGGTTATAGGGGTTTCCAATTTATTTTATAAGAAAAATAGTTTTTGACTATAAATCAATTTTTAGCTGTCAATAATTGCGTGGACGCCTTCCCAAGAGCTGGAATTGTCAAGATTCTGAACTACGGCCTGGATCCATTTGCTGTTTACTGCGATCAAACAAACGACGAAGGAGGTGGAGTTACTTCTTGTTAAATCGTGTGTGTTTCATGCCTCATTGTTGTTATTGTTGTTGGTGTTGTTTTCTTCTAAATAGTTCGAATTAATAGCATCGAAGTAAAGTGGCTAGGGTGAGAAGTTTCAATTTGTGCAAGATTTACATTTTTCAAATTTATTCCCAACAATCTCCAGTGCATATGAATGTTTAGCACTTTAAATTACACTTCAGAGTTAATTCTCTGTTCCACCATTAATCTCCAGTCCATAGTTCGTTTTCAATTTGCGTTACGATATGTTGCGATGTACGTTATATTATGTTGTGCTATGCTGTGCTTTGGCGGTTGATGTGTTTTGCTGTGTTGTGCTGTGCTGTACTATGTTTTACAACGCTCGTTTGAAACGTAATTAAACAGTCCAACTTCACAGACAGGAATGGAGGAGGAGTATAGAGGGTCAATATGGGGTTGAGACTTTCCAGGCTTACGGTTAAAATTTTGGCCTTTTTTTACGGCTAAACGACTAATTCAATTTCTTTAAGGTTAGCAGAAATCTTGGAGTTAATTTAATTGTTTAAGAAATTAAAAAGTAGCTATTGTGATTTCTCTAAAAAAAGGAAGTTGAAAAAATGGATGAAAAGAGGTATAATTATGGGAATGGCAGACTCTAATATAGCTTAGTGATGGGTCTCCCAGGTTTCCCTTTACTACTGAGCCACGAAACAACAACAACAACAACAGCACGCGTGATCTTTGGACGGACTTTGACTTTCATGACTAAATTATTATACGGTTGGCAGTTTTTACGGCTAATGATTATAAGATTGTCTAATTTTTTACGACTAACAGCTAAATATTTGGCCCGTTTTTATCGCTATTGAGAACATGGTTATAGCATTCCACCCCTTTGCTCGGTTAAAAATAATCAGATATAGTTATTTCCTTGATCGCTAATGAGAACTGGTGTACTTTAAAACTGGCGGTATACTTATGAACCTTTTTTATGTAAATGATAGGAGTGCTTGCTAATATTGCTAATTATTTGTTGTTGTACGTTTGAACTGTGTTTGTTAACAAGGCTGGACAATGATATTCAAGGTAGTCAGCGGCGTTTCTTCACCAGAAGTGGGTCACTTGTGGAATGCACCCTTCATACTCGCAGAGAATGTTAGTGCTGCCCTTGATGTAACTGCAACACATCTGGGACACTACAAGAACCGAATCGTTCTAAACTGGACAACCTTTAATCCCCAGAAGGTAAAATTAAGCCTAGCTTATCAAACGGATCTCGAAAAAAATCGTAAACCAACTTAAACAAATCTCTTGAGCTTTTGTTTTTGTTATATCGGTCCGCTATTAAGTGACTCACAGAGACAGTGTCTCTGTGAGTCACTTAATAGCGGAGCTCCGGCGGCTGAAAGGGTTGTCAAGCGGAGCCCCATACTCATAAAGGAAAGAAAAGAAAGCCCATTAATAGATTTTCTCGTGGCGACGACGACGACAACGGAGTCGGGCAATTTGGCGGCCATACTCCAAATACTAATAGGTTGACAGAGACACATGCAGCCTTGGTTTACAGTGTACTCCAATGATATTGGACATCCATGATATAATCAACTGAAACCTGCCAAAACAAGGTATCAGCTGACCAGTATCACGTGATCATTGAGATCGCTTGTTTTTTGAAGTTGACCGCTGACCAAGTGCTGGTTTTCGATTGGATCGCGGGCCCATGTCAGGTTAACTTGTTGCTCAGAAGCCAGTTAAAGATAACCCAGGATTATAGAAGTTAACCGAAATATAAATTTTTCTTGTATACAAATGTTTTTCACTGTTATTGTTTGTTTGTTTGTATTTCGAGGACCTGGCCGGATTATTCAAAGTCAAAATAGAAGGCCAAACAACATAAACTGAAAACCTTACCGTAAAGTATCAAAATTATTGCTTTAATATCCTGGGTTATTTGTATTATAAAGACCAAGAGCTCCGCTTTTAAGCTTGGCTAAATCTATCTATTAAGTTAAATGTTCTATCGGGATCAACTGTTTCAACTGCAACCGGTTTGGGTTGATACGGTTGACGTTTCTCAGTAGAACACTTTTCCAATCGTGTCCGGTTGAAACGCAGTAACTCCTGGGAATTGCCCTTACGTGAGCTACTATCACGCGACATAATAACACAAATGCTTTTTCAACCGTTTCAAACTGGTTTGAGGCCGGTTGAAAGAGTTGATCAGCCAAACCAACCGAAACGGTTTTTCCCCATTTGAGCCGTTCTCCCAACCGTACGTAGAACTCACCAGTTCTTCTCCGTTTACTGGTTTTTATTAACTGCTCAATGACTCACTGAAAATGACTTAAAACTCACAATATAAAACTCTAGAAAATTTCCTTGCTACTCGCTACATTCCGATTGTCTCTTATCCAGCTCCCACGTGATCATTACCTTATTTGGTAGTTATCGCATGTCAACAACTAAGAGGGGTGGGGTCGGTCAAACCTCTCGCACACATATTAGAACACGAAAAACCAAACCGACCCAACCAACTAGAAATGGTTGATCCCAATAGAAATGACCTTTGTCCCTTCAATTGAGGAAGCTTGACGAAACGAGCAACACTGGAAAGTTAAGTTATAGAATTGATGTTGATGTTTAAAAAAAAGTGATCGGAAGTAAATCAAAGTTCGATTTTTTCCGAACATTTTCTGAAATTTCCAGGGTCGCTCACTCCCCCTTTCAGCTGTTCTGCTGACCTAAGACTTAAACGATTGGAGGAAAAAGGGAGGGGGGCGGGGCGCTGGACAGTCAGTAGCTGCTCATTCATCCTCAGGATTTTGACGTGTCGACTATCTCTTTGTTATTTAACATTGCGATACCAACCGCGTACAGTCGTATTTTTGGCTTTTAGGCAGAATTATTCTTTCTTCAGTGTTCTTGAGTAACATTGCAGACTAAATTTTAACATTCTGTTATCTTTTTTTGGTTAATTTCCCATGAACTACGTATTTTCTGACCTTTTGAGAAAACAGTGAAATCCAAGATGGCCGATCCAAGCTAGCGGACTTATTGACCTTATGGGACGGTAGACAAAGTCATTGCCAGTAAAGATATCTCATCCTGTAGAGGACGCTTAGGGAGATCGGTTTAAAGCGAAACCCAGATTACGGGTTCCACTCACCCCTCTGTTTTGCAAATAATGTCATTGCATTGTGATTTTAGGTTCGTGTAGTGTTGTACGAGAAAGGAAATGAAGTGTTCTCTCTTAAGCTTAATGCTTCTGGTAAGACCAATTCAGACTGGTTTTCACAGGAAAACCTTATTTCGTCTCCATGGAATGACCTCACAACTGCTTCAAACTTATTGATTTTCAACTTCATCGGTGAATGGAATCGCTACTTCGAGATTACCAAGTCCTATGGGGGTTGTGATGCTGACGTTGGGTGGCTAGTTATTACCGGCGGTGATTGCCCCTGGGAAACTCGTGTTGCTATACCAAGTATCCACTACAGCAAGCTGGGGAATGCTGTGGTTTGGCAGGATTATGGTAAGTAGTTAACTATTTCAATTGATGCATGCGACTCTGACCAGATTCATTACAATATTGCAGCGTAGCTCCGGAGGGCCGTTAATCGGAGCCCCATACCCATTTAGGAAAGAAAAGGAAACCCATGAATTGATTTTCTCAAGGTTATCATGGCCACCGGTAGTGCTCGTGGGCGTCTACGCACGACGACGGTGGCGACGCGCGACGACAGAGTCGCGCAAGATGGCGGCCATACTCCAGCTATTAGGTTGACAGAGACATGCACCTTGGTTTATAGCGTCCTTCTGTGATATTAGACATCCATGTTACAGTCAATTGACACCTGTCAAAACAAGGTATCCGCTGACCAATATCATGTGACCATATCGCGGACTCAAGTTTAGAGCTTACCGAGGTCACGTGTTTTTAAGTCGACCGCTGATTAAGTACTGGTTTCCGATTGTTTTTTTTTTTCCATTTTATTTTCCATTAACCACAAGAAAGATAAAAATAAATAAATAACGCAATACACTAGAAATTTAAGAGAACTTAAAGACGGCAACTTAACAATTTTGAAGGTGGTAATGGTAAGGAAGCCTATATAGAAGCCAGGGGCTTATGAACTATAGGCTTCCTGACAATCTAAGGGTAAATCATACAAATTGTGGGGACAGCATGAAATATTAAAATGCATTATGTATAAAAAAAAAAACAACAACAACAACAAAAGCAAAAATAAATAAATAAATAAATAAATAAACAAAAGAAAAAAGAAAAGGAAGAAAAGAAGTAAGAAGCTCAATTTTTCTGTAGGAGGAATGTTTTAAGTCTATTGCCAAACGAACGGATGCTTTCACTGTTTTGAATTTCAGGGCTTAACGAATTGAAAAACTTAGGTCCTTGAAACCGAATTGTAGTAGTAATATTAGTTCGACAGGGAGGTATGTAATAATGGTTGCAGTTTCTAGTATAATGCGAATGTAACTGGCTTGCAAAAGTATTACAAAAATAATTAGGAAATAAACCTTTTTTAAACAGATACATAAATTTACCTATCTGGTAAAAATAAATGTCAAAGAATTTCAAAATCCCGTGTTCTTTGAAAAGAGCATCAGTGTGAGAATCAAGAGAAACTTTGGAAATTATTCTTATTATCTTCTTTTGCAAATTAAAAACGCGTCTTAAATTACTCTGATAGGTTGATCCCCACACTCAGACACAATATAGTAAATAAGGATAAACTAGACTATAGTACAAACAGTGCAAGGAAGTTTTGGGAAGGCAAAAACTTGACTTGTAAATGATACCTATAGATTTTGATATTTTTCTCGAGACGCTAAGAATGTGAGGCTTCCATGATAAATGTTCATCAAGGATAACACCTAAAAATACTGTCTCTTTCACACATCAATATTATTGTTGTCAATCTGAAGAGATAGATCAAGTGTTTGCCTCCTTTGGCGTGGTCTAAAGACCATAAAATTCGATTTTTTAAAGTTAATTGACAGCTTATCAGCTCGACACCACTGCGTTAATTTAGACATTTCAGTGTGTACAGATTCATGTCAGGTTAACTTGTTGTAAATAGGACTGGGTTGTTCGGAAGCCGGTTAATGCTAACCCAGGATTATGGTATGAGTTTTTATTGTCTACAAATGTTTTTCACTGCTTTTGTTTTGTGTATTTTAAGGACCTTGAGATTATTCAAACTCAAAACTGAAGGCCAGACAACATAAACAGATAACTCGCTTCTCCTGGGTAGTAATCGGGCTTTGAACATCCCGGCCCAGGAGCTCCGCTTTTAGGCTTGGCTAAATCTATATTACTTGAGAAATCGCCATGTGCAAGTCCTGCCTCTGCACTGGGTACGTGTGAGTACAACAAACAATTTTCGTATCGTGTAATCCTTGATGAGGAAAACGAGGCACGGACTACTTTGTAAACTTCCATCTTCTTTAACTAGTGAGACATTTACTGACTAAGAACCACTGAAAGCAGGGGTCATCACCTACAGAAGCTTATCCTCTCACGAGATGATAACCTTCTGTTGAAAGTTATCACAGGAAGTATGTAGCGAGAAAAAGAACAAGCGAGGCGAAAAGTGGTACGCACATAAGCGGGGCATGTCTGCTGATCTAGATAAGATGAAGCAACAAAACATTTGTGAGCTTGTGGCTCATGGTATTTGATTAAACGACCAAACAGTTTCATTAACTAACTGCGATAAAAACGTTTTCTGGAATAAGATTGTTGGTTGCAGTAAGAAAAATAAATTCGGGTTGATTTGGCGGCCTAAAACATGATAGGAGAGACTGGAATGAGACTGGAATGACAGGCATTGTTTACGCCGTTTAAAAGAACGATCTTATTTTAGAGTTGAATCGTCAGCCATAATTAAAATGATCCATTAAATGCTACTTAAAGTATGATAGCCAAATGCACATCCATTGTTGAGTAACATGTTAATTTTTCAGGAAATGTTGGTATTGCAGACGTCCTGGCCGTGTTCGTTAGATGAAGACATCAAGGAGACACATCATTGGCCATTATCTCTTTTGTAGCAGCATATCAGTTGTTTGGGCGCACAGGCAGAGTTTTCTTAGTTTCCTCAGACCGGCTCAAGAATAACATTACGATTACTTTCTGTCAATAAATTCAATAGAACACTGCTCCCTTTATTACATTTTGGCAGGTGTCTGCAATTGTTGTATTTACAATACAAGATTAGCTACAAATAAACAATTTCGACTAACAATAATCACTTAATGTAACCAACGGCCAGTATAATTTCTTGGAGAACCTGCGGTCCGATATGCGTTTGGTCATTGGGACTGTGTGTATCAACCGGTCCGAGTTCGGTATGGGGTTGCTCGGGTCATGATTTTGCATCTTGTCCCAGATCGATTCTTTAAGCACTCGTTATAACGCTTCGATCTTCCGCTTAAGTGCACGAGTGGCCGGGTACTAGCGAATTAAATTCTAAGGGGTAGGTCCTGTGATGAGCAAGTTAATGAGCAATTTTCAAATGCAGTGGTTAAAATATTAATTCCAGTAGCTTTATGCTAGGTGATACGTAAATAGTTGGCACTTGCTAATACAGGTAAATAACTAGTCGATGAACTGAGATTTTTTGCTAAACGGTACAGCGTACGTCACATTTACCTTTTCCACTGCGTCAACCTCGTTCCCAGGCTCTCTCTCCTCTGAGTGACTAACTGCAAGGGACCGCATACGATAAGCGCTGCCAAAGTAGGATCTGCAAGAGACCTGATCAGCCCCCAAAAATGTACAAAGACAATAAAAAACTTCGCTATACAGTGCTGACGAGCTCCAATAAGAGCGAAACAGCTGTCTACTCTTGCGATCGGTTCCAGTCATGTTGGTGTCTTGAAACGTTTTTCACGTAGTATCATCAGCCTTGCAGTCTATTGTCTCTCTCCACTGTCTCCATTTGTCGTTGGGAGAAAGACCCTGGTTGCGGCTAGTGACGTGATCACCCGGCCATAATCTGTTGGGCGGGAGGGGTGGCAGAGTATTTTGATTGTTGCTGCTTTGTGGGTTTCAAAACCTCGAACAGTCGCTAAAAAACTACTCGCTCTATCGGATTGCGAAGTAAGATTTTGCCGATGAAGAATGCTACGTTGTTTGTGCCGTCTAAAAAATATAGCAGACTTTCGTTCACAAAGAAATTCGGCAGCCGAATGGAGCACAAAATTTCCGACGGTTAGCACGTGTAAAACGTCACGTACCGAGTCCAAGTGCCAAACCAGTGGATCAGTGTCTTGAATATTTGCGTTCGGAGGTAATTTATTTTCTTCATTGTGCGGTAATTTGGATTTAAAAAGTATTTCTGTCACATGGCCGATTAGCCGAACTGACTTGCATTTGATTTACAGCAATGCAAAAGCCCGCGTTTATATTTCATCTTCATCAGGTTTATGTAAGTTTATATTTAGGCAGATGTTTAAACACGGTTTCTTGACATAGTCAAGAATTACATTTTGCAAAATGGTAGTAAAACGTCCTTTTATATAGCGAACAATGTGCCATGAGGTTAATTCAGGCAACATGCTATGAAACAGCGAAACAGTTTCACTTCTGTAATAGCAAGCTTAATTCGACCGGCTGGAATTGAAATCCGAGTGATACTTCAATACGCTGGATACAAAAAAATATATATATGAAGCCAAGAATAGGAATGAAGGTGTATTTGCCAGTGTGTGGTTTAAATATAGCGAGCAGTGATCGACTTTCTTTCCCTTCAGTTGAGATCGATAAAAATTATTCGTTGACTCCAGCCTGGTGGAAAATTTTGTGTCACAAGTGGTCACGTGACCAGCTGCTACCAGGGTCTTCCTACCAACGACAAAGGGAGGGAGAGCCTGGGAACGAGGTTGCCACTGCGTCTCACTCTTGATGTTTTCAAAACCATTTTTGCTCTTGTTAGTCTTTGTAGTAAAGTTGTCTACCCAAAATCTTATGCAATGCTTACGTCGTGTTACCTGGGAAATAGGGAGCAAACCACGACGGCAACACGACGGCAACGGCAACGAGAGCGCCACCAAACAAAAAATTTAGTGACCAGAACAATGGTTGCGCACGTGCGTTATAATTCTTGGTACATTTCTTAGCCGTCCTCTGCAAAACGACAACGTGAAAAGACCAAGTTCTGGGTATTTTGGAGAACATGAGCGACGACGGCCTATTTTTCGTACTTTCTTTTGGAATTTAACGCTGGTATCACATATTAAGCTTGAGCAAGTTCTGAGACCGATAGACGTACTGAACAGATCTAGGCATCTGCGAAATTCGACGGTAAAATATAAATTCATTTTTTATAGGCGTCGTCCTTGGCGTTGCCGTCGTCATTGCTTAAGGTCCCTAACATCGCATTCGTCCGACACAGCCTTGAGCATTCAAAAAAATTATAGAATTCTTACACCCGTTTTCACTTTTATGTGCACAGGCGACATTTTTCAACCATCTTTCGACATGCCATCTCTGGACATACTATGTAACCCAGCCTATGACAAAAATGCAAGCACAACGGATTTCTTTGCGGTCGAACTCGACTTTTAGTCATGAAAGATGGAGTTATTTAGTTTCAGAATAAGGCTAGGATTATCGAGATGTCATTCTGTGAGAGATAAATCGGCTGCTCGAATTTTTACATCTTTCGAATACTAAAAGCGGTGGCGGCCCAATTTTACCGAAAGTCACTATTTGAATTATCCCGTATAATAGGAAACATGCAAAGTCCGCAATCTTCTCCAGCCATTCGAGGTCAGTTATTATAATTCATTTGCCGTTTATTACGCTAATAACCGGAAAATATGCCATTTTCACAGTTCAACCGTCTTTCGGGCGTTTACATATAGCCTGATATTGAGACATGGCATGTCGAAAAATAATCGAACCGAAACATTTCGCCTATGCACGTAACACTGAATGCGGATGTAAGTGTTTAAAGACGAAGATTCGTATATTGGTTATTTAAACCAGTTAAGGCAGTAAGTAAAGTTTACTGAAATTAGTAAGAACAAAAACACTTATGATTGTACTAGGTCATCATAATGTCCAACCTTCGAATGAGTATAATAATTTAGCAAGTCAGTCGAAGTCAAAAATTTAAAGGGGCTACGTCACGGTATTTTGTAATTCAAGGAAGTCCGAAAGGAATTTATATGTATTTTGCAATTCAAGGAAACCCGAAAATAATACTTTACAAAGATAGAAAAACACTGAAGAGATAATAATAAACCATAAAGGAACAAGAATGGTTAAGGATGGAGAAGATTGACACGGATTACAAACAACAAAATTGAAAAATTTAGGCTAAATTTTTCAAACTGTTTAACCGTGACGCAGCTCCTTTAAACCCATTTTCTTGCTTGCTTCAATGTGGAACATTCCATGCAGAAGCAGATATGATTCTATGATCACACTCTTGAAATAATACGCGACATTCAACAAAAATGTACATCATAGACATTTTTTATAGACATAAAAAAGCCTCTCATGAACTCCACAAGTTAGATAATGTAATCAAGTAAGCTATGAATTCTATTTCCTCCTGTGTTTTTATGCGTGATATGTTAGTATTATTATTACTTTTATTATTAATATTAATATTATTATTATTATTATTATTATTATTATTATTATAAGCATAAAAATTACAATTTAGTCGATTGTGATTGGTTTAAAAAACTCATATTTTCTACTAATTCACTTGCCAAGTTGTTATCGGACAGTTTGTTATTGGACAGTTTGTTATCGGAAAGTTCAATAAGCCAATCTCATTCAAATTTGTAGTTTGAATCAACCAATCTCAATTTGACAGTGACATGAAACTCCTTCTTTGTCAGCCTTTTAATGCAAATTTTTCCTTCCTTTATAACTTGGCTATTCTTCTTTTCTCGAAAAGTGTAATTCTTATGATTAATTGGTAATAAGACTTCGTGTCGTCCAATTCCGTCTCAGGTAATCATACTCGTGATAAACAAATCGGATCGATTTTGTTATCGCTTGCACGATTACAGACCGAATTGGACTCAGTCCTATTACCATTACTTATTATTACCATTATTATTATAATCAAATGAGGATGAGGTAACGTAAGAATATTAGTATAAACTTAGAGGACTTGTAGCTTTGTGTAGTTATTAATTTTCATAGATAAGCTTTAATAATACTGTAACATCTTACGGTCAAGAGAATAAAGCAACTTACTCCCTTGTACCGCGTTACAGGTATGAATGACATAATTAAGACTGTTAGTCTTGACATCAAGAGATTCCTAGTCACGCCTCAAATGCAAAACCGACCTGAAGGACGAGAGGCGCCTGCGTTCGCGTAGTAGAAGCTCATACCTCGACAATATTGAAAAGAAATGGTAACTGAACTGATACTACAACGTTTCTATATAAGGGATCGCCTTATATATTAAAGGGGTACTTCGGTACTTGTGGCTTGCGATAAAGGCGAGTCAAAGTACAAAGGAAAACTAGAAATGTTCAGTGATACTGCAGGTAAAATGTCTATTTAGATACTTCCTATTTAATGCTATTGCTTCACGAAAACCAAATCAATCAATCAATCAATCAACTTCTATTGCGCAATATCTACATAGTTAATTACATCAATATTATAAAATCAATATGCGAAAAATTATGTCGCAGATACATGTAGGTGCGTGGTAGGTAGAGTAGTTACTGGCTTTCGAGCTGGTTACCACCATGTTAAGGTAAAAGCAGGGAACAAAAATATATTAAGCAGGAATACATTGCTAAAAATAGATTACTGCTTGGAAATACATTACAGAAATACAGGTGACTATTTTTAAGGGGTGCTATTTATACTGCTTCTTAAACGAATTATATCGTAAGTTTTTTTTAAGGCTAAGAGGACGCACAAAATTTGAATGCCCGATTGTCATTATCTAGTTGATGTTTTTGAACTGTAGAGTCGATGCAGACCTGGTGGATTTCTGGACACTGGTGTAAGAGCACCAGAGATCGAAAACAGCTGGAATACTCTTTTTATCATTTTGAATTTTAGAAGCAAAGAGCACAATCTTCATCTTGCATATGTCATGAAGATCAAAACATTGCTATTAAGGTATGGTAAATGCTGGCAAAATCCCTCATATGAGCAAAGGATATATCCCGTACACTTTGATTTTTCTCAGTCTGTATTATTGGGATTTTTGTTTTGTAAGCAGCACCCCAGCTCGTGATACCATAATTTAAGCAGGGGTAAATTAGAGTATAATATAATAGTTTGACGACACTCAGATCAAGATAGTTGCGCCGTGATTTATAAATTATTGCTATATTCCTTGCTAATTTGCTATTCACATGCTGGATCTGAGGTTCACAGTTTAGGCGTTCATCTATGTGTAGACAATTAAATATTTAACAAAAGGCTACGTTAACTATTATTCATATTAATATGGGCTGTCTTCCTTGTTGATGAAATTAACATATGGTTTGTTTTGTTAAAACCGAATGCTCAGGACATTACAGCCCTGTCTGCACGACGCAGCTTTATTTCCACGGTGAGGCCCTACCGTCCGCACTAATTCGTCACGAAAACGAGGCTTTTCGATAACGCTCTTCAAACAGGAGAAATTCGAAAACGCTGGCTTTTCGTTTTAGTGTAGAAATTTGTCATTTTGAAAACGGAGCTTCATCACGATGATAATGTGATTTTCCTGCCCGAGTCAGTCCTGAACCACAAATCCAATGAATTGCCGGTCAATAGTGCGTTTTGAAATTCCTCCGGCGTAGTGTAAACGGAAAACATTTGATGTACTTTCAGAGTGAAAAAAACTTAGCTACATGCAATAGATAAGGCCTGAGTAGACCTCAGTACTTATGCAAACAAAAGCACATGCAAGTAACAAACAAAAGCAGAGATGTAAATTTGGTAGATGGGGCCGAAAACCGTTTCTCGTTTGTTCTTGTGCTATTGCTTGTATCTTAACGATGTCCCTTTAAATTCGTTGTAGGTCGTTTTGCAGTCGTTCCTAGCACGATGCAAACGTAACATATATTTCCGGATGCTGTAATGGTTAATTAATATTTAGGTTAATGACGCTGCGTGAGTGGCGATACACGTAATTATGGGTGAGGTCAAGATGGCTGGATGACATCCTTTCAACAAGGGATTGACTTTAACGTATGAATACTATCATTACCTCTGCAACTCCTACGTCACCTAAAAGCAAAAAAGACATAATGTATTATAAATTACTTGAAAATAGCAAGTTTCAAAATAAAATAAAAAAACACAGAATATGTACTCCAGCCATACATTCCCTGGTCATGGGGGGCCAATATTTGGTTCTACCACTTGGCTTAATTGCAAGTAGTGTCCCGTGTACGTGTAATCACGTACCGATATGCAAGCAACCCTAATAACCATTTCTAGTGCGTGCATAGTACAACAACACGTACGTAACGGCAATCAACAAAGGAGGTATAAACGCATTGCTTTCAAAGGCAACTAGTAAATTCTCAGATCCGACTATTGCATTTCTAGCTTTTTGATTGGCTAAAAAACTCCGACTATGAGCCAATAGTCGGTGTTTTACGTCATATGGCAAATAGTGCGCCAAGTTTAAAAATTTTTCAACTTCAGCCCTCTATAATGGCCGAAATAAAAATCGGCGGCAAAACCCGGTTTGAGAATTTACTAAAACAATTATTCCATTCGCCCTTGTTGGATATGAAGTGATTATAACCATATCCAACTCGGGTTCATGGAATAATTGTTATATAGACTTCTGATTGCATCTAAAGTTTGAATATTTTTTCATACCATATTGGCTCCAGTGGACCTTGTGGTTCAGTTTGCTGTACAAAATGCTAGCTCTAGGAAGACGCCTTTCCCAATCGCAGTGTTGTTCCGTGATCAAAAACCAGCCCAAGTCATTAGGACAGCCACGGTAAGCGTCACTGATCTCAAACATACGGGCATCACCAGCGATGCTAAAGGCCTGTAAGTCCGTTGCAGTTTTTAAATCCGTCCATGGCGATTGAGCAAGATTGCTTTGTGAAAACCAGCTTAACTTGTCTGTCCCTATAACGCTGAACTTGAGAGAAGCGACTTCTGTTCCATCATTGTAAAGCCCTACCTTGGCCTGCAATCATAAATTTATAACATAAGATATAAGAACAAACAAACAGACAAAAGAAAAAAAAAATTTCCGCATCTTCTAGGCTCACACGGCTGACAACTTTACTTTGTTTAAACAGGTAAGTAGAGGACGCGATGAGAGGAAGTTTTTCGTTTTAATGGCAGCTGCAATTCTTGACAGTGTACTTTACTGAAAGTGAATTTTCGATAATAGAGATTTAGTAAGGTTTCGTGCGATATCTAGACAGGCTTAGGCCTTATTTTCACTACTACATAATCACAAGCATCATAAGCATACCTGTAATGAGGACATACACAACACAAGCACAATCAGAACAAAAATCTTTCATCTTCTTGCTTTGTGCTTATGACAAGTGAGACTAGGCTGCTGTAAGTATTTAGCAGAAGCAGAGGCATCGTCCGCCATCTTGTTTTACAGTATCGAGGAGGTATGGAATCAAAAGTAAGGCAATTATCCATTCTACTCATGCGTATATATTGTGTTGTGGGCGTCCTGATTACCGTACCGTTATGCTTATGCTTGCCCTTATGATGTAGTGAAAACCAGGCTTTATTATCACCTGGATCACAAAAAGAGAGCAAGAGAGGGAGAGAGAGAGCGAGTGGAATAAAGCAGTTTGCAGTGATTCCGTAATTTTCGATTGAAATTGCTTTAGTTTCAAAGATAACCAATTCAAAAGAAAAATACCGAGGAGGTTTGCCTCTGAAAGGCAAATTAAGTTTAATTAGGTTTTTAATATTCACCCTTTACATTTGATCAGTTTGGCGTTCTTCGGGCCAATACAAATTCGTTTGTCTCGATTTTCTCGAATTTTAGGTCGTTTCTATTGTGAAAGGAAAAAAAGAAATAAACGGGCTAGCATTGCACTCCAGTGAAATTCGCCCATAATCGTCCAGGGACACTAGAACGGGACACAAGAACGAATTTAAAACGCTTTCAAAGATCCGAAATGTAGCTGAAGGGAAGTTAAGGTGGCTCCCTAGAGTTATTACGAACACCCTCCATAAAAAGCGCGAGTTAGAAAAGGAAACGTAGTTAATTTCTCTTAAAGTTTTCCCCTTGGAGATTTACCAGTATGGGTACTGTTAAAATAAGGCTAATGTTTTGGTTGTCAATTTTCGGATTAAGGCCATTACCATGGTAACATCTCATCTAATGACAGGCGGATATATTCCTCATTTTGACCTAAACTCCTTAATATTTGTACTTTCCTTCGGTGAAATTTTTTCATACTTCGCCATATCATGGAACTGATATTGTCTGCCATTTTGAACTGGTAAAAAGACAAGGTTGTTCAGACGGTTTTTCCAATATTCTGTAATTTGTCATTATTCTAAATATATGAGATTAGCTCTGACAGATTTTAACAAAAATAGGGTATTTTATAGGAATTGTATGTGGCTACAACTGAGCCAAATTTAAAAAAAAATTCACCGAAGGAAACGCGAGAAAATTAGTATTATTTTCGCCCGTGACGTCACAAAAATCAGAAAAACACGCATGGTATCGCGCGTGGGTATTCATTTAGGCGCGCGCTCAGGTGACGCCATGTATCACATGCGAGAAAGCAAGAGTAAATTAGAGCTCTTTTACCGCTTATTTATAGAGCTTTTTTGTCATATTTTGTCATAAACACATGTTTGAACGAAGTTTGAAACTACTGTTTCTTATACCGAAGAGATTTAACGCTTTCCAAGTGCTGAAGTGATTTCGTTTCTTCTTAGGGTTACTTGCCTCATTTTTGAACGCGCGATTATTACTGACGTTTGGCAGGCAATGGTAGCGCGCGCTAATGAGTCTAAGAAAAACTCTAGGGAGCCACCTTAAACAAATAACAAGGCATCATAAGTAATTAAAATCTAAGGCAAAAATTACAGGGTAACGACTGTACTTGTCGCTTCACCTGAGTTTGCGATTTAACCACCATTTCAGGTGTAAAATCTCGCTTCATTTATTGAGTTATGCGTAATGAGTCATGTTATGAAGCTTAGGGCACAATATCGTTAGATAAAAGATTCGTTCTGATACGCTTCATTGGGGACCCAAAACTTGACTCTACTTGTTATGGTGACTGACACGCGGTCTCAAAAATCGGTCAGAAAGGAACCCCGACTCCTTTGATAGTCGGTGCGAGCATGGAGTCAATAAATCAGAGTTGTGCTCGATTTGCTCAATGTGCTCGATTTGGCTTTTTTTGTGCGTGTCACAAATGGTAAGCGTAACGCTGACGTTGCCGTAGGCATCTTGGATCGCTTATTAGCTAATCATTCATTGAAGCGACAAGCTCAAGAACCTGGAAGCCCTCGAAATGGCGGAGATCACAGCTGCGTTGGACAGGGCATCTTCCCAGGATGGAGGACTAGCCTCTTCTACTAACCACCGTGGCAGAGGGACACCTAGATACTTAGAAAGAAGTAAAAGTACTCATATCTTCCATGGAGAGCTCTAGAAGAAAAGAAGGACAAAGATCGTGAAAATAGAGAATCGGCGATTAAATTAAGCAGACCTTCAACTGCATCAGTTGTCGCGGGACATGGCTGTCGCACAAGGCCTCGTCATCACCAAATTTCCCTGTAGCAGACGTGGATAACCACATTCTTAAATCTTAATTTGCGAAGCCTAGCAGAAACCATAAGTCCTTTAGTTATACTCTGATAAAACGTTTCCTTAAATTTTTCGTGTCAACTTACTTCTCGAGGGTTAAAAGTTTGCCAGCTTTGAACAATGCGGTTTTTGTAGTGTCCTTTGTACTTCGAAGTTGTATCCAGTGCTGCATCGACATTTTCAGCAAGTGTGTCGGGTGAAGACCACAACATGTCAATACTGGTTGGAGCAATCCCTCCAACGACTTTAAATATCATTGTCCAACCTATGTAACGTGGAAACACAACGCACAGATTATATAAGTGACCATTGAACATAAATGTTACTATCGCGTGATAGCAATGAATAATAGTATTAGTTAAAAGTCATCAGTTGTCCATACTGGACAAGCGCTGTAGTCCCCTTGTTTAGTTCGGTACGTGGCGCTAACGGTAGCAGTTAATACCTTGTACAGATGTCGAGTATAGTATTTGGTACCCACGTAGTAAAATACAAAGGATCGAAGGGAAATAGAGTTATTAATTAACAAAAACTGAAGTATCTTAGAAGTAAACCGGGAAAAACTGAACAGGGAAGCTCGGCGATATCCAACGGCTTCGTTCAACGTTCCTCTTTTATACAATTTGGCCTTGTAATCTGTTTTTCTTTACGATCGTAAGTTCCTGCAGCATTAAAAGGATTGTAGTAAGGAATTAAAACAACTACGAGTGATTGTAGCACATATACATTATCATAAGGACATACCTCCTCCATCTGCTGTCTGGTCACAGTACACAGGAAAAGGCTGCCACTCATTATCAATAATCTCACAGATTCCAGTTGTCTGAGGACAATCTGAGCAGTCATTAATAGCTGGAAAAGTATAATAAAAGATCAGAACTAAGTTACTCCAGCCAGACTATTGTTGAAGTAAAGTAGCCTTGAGCTGCTTGAAGATGAAGGGGACTGTTTTAGTAGCGAGCTTGACTTTATAAGTTATAGCGGTTTTGCCAGTTCCCCCATCACCTTTACACACAAAGCACAAAATCTATATGGGAAAATGTTTCAAAATCAAGAACAATTTTGTATGACATATTATCTGTCAAGAATCTTTAAATTTCACTATTTTGAAAAAAAGGGGAAAAAACAACGTTTCAAGCTAGACTTCATGATCACTCGAAATCATCCCAAATCTGCTTTATCCTTTCCCAGTTTATGGATAGATTTTGTAGTCATATTTGGTCGTCATCAGTTATTGAAACACAGTTCTGAGTCTATGTCTAGTTACATGTGTCAATAAATTGAAAACGAAACTGTGACAGAGTCCATTGTTTACCTTTTTCACAATTCTCACCAGTAAATCCAGAGGTGCATAAACAGCGATATCCTTTACTTGTAAAACCGGATTGACATGTGGCGTTGTTTCTGCAAGAACTTCTACCACAAGCACTCTTAAAGACGAGATAATATTTCATGTTAAACAGGAAACAAAAACCGTACTTGCGTTGCTTATCATGGGCATAGGGACATGAATAAAGCTTGTTAAAGGAAACCTTTGTTAATTCGTTGACAAGTCAAAGTTACTTTCAACGTTGTTTGAACTGGTTTACTTAGATATGCTTAATAAATTAATTCACACAAAGCGTTGCTGGTTATGGGGTTTTAGTATAATTTCAGAGCTGAACAAAGAGTTTCCAGCAATCTGATTGGTTGAGCGATTCGTACTATGACGTTATATTCACCGCGCTACGCGGTGAATATAACATTTTCGTGGCCTGGCTACTAAGCACGCCAGCCTTGCCATCTCGGCAAGTAAATAAAGCGGAAAGTTGATGAATGAATTTTTCACCTATTTAGAAGACATCACTCTAAGTCCAGGATATTTGAAAGGATGGAGAATATTCTTAAGTGACTGCTGTCATCTCTGCACCAAAAATCCTTCCCAGAACTCGTGTTCAAGGCAGTTAAGAATCGTAAACTTAGTGATTGCCAGCGGGTCAGATCGATTGACCGAAATCTGTCTTTCTCCAAACTCAAGCTACTCATTTTGAGAGAGTGATGACAATAATTCTGGATGAAGTCAGCAGCGATAAAACAAAGGTACCGGATGAATTTATTTTTCGTAGTGTTTTGCTTGATTGTTTTACTGCCGAACTCGATGAGTAAACTGATTCACAATTGATGTAAGCTTACATGTAAAGCCTCTTATTAAAGCTATGACGGCTGTATACGTGTGTGCAAACCAACAATTGGGTCGCTGTTTTTATGTTTTAGTCTGTTATTCACTGTTGTTCAGCTCTGAAACTATACTAAAACAATTATTCGCCTCGGGCTCGGGGATTATTCGACGATATTCACCGAGCCCGAGGCGAATAATTGTTAAATAACTTTGCGAAGTTATCAGTTGCTTTAACGAGCTAGGTCTTTGTTTAAACAATAACATCCACATCCAACTGTAACTATCTTTAAGATCTTCGTGACTACAGTATTTTTTGCTCTAAATTATGAATTAGCAGAAAAAACGTATAACCGAAATACCACTTGTATTGCAGTTTACTCTTACTTTCGTTCCATGATATAGATAATTCGCTGCTTTCATCAGGTCCTCCTCGTGCTCTTTGTGAGTTGAATTATTCAACTCACAGTTGTGTTTTCCCGATGCGCTTGGTCTTACTTCGAAGTTGATGCTGACACAGTTGTTTTCCTTGTAACACTGAAGCTCGCAGAAGTCCTTGTTGATCACAACTGCTGATGCTACTACGTGGTTGATCAGCCGTTCCCCTTCGAATAACAACGAGGATGGAAACGCCAATTCCCGACATTGGTCTAAAAAAGTAAAATTGTTTAAGACGATCATTACAAGACTCGGAATAAAGGGACACTGACGGTATATTTAAAAGGGGATCTTTCATACCATGACAGTAGAAAATTAGGGAGGGTACTTCTCCTTATAAAAATTCATTGACCCATTCTAGACCTCTCAACGTTTCTTTATAATTCGGGAAGCTCTGTGTGTTTAAATAAGAAAGTAGCTTTTGGGTCATGGAAGAACAAAGTTACACTGAAGTTTCTAATAGCATTAGCATTTTCACGAACTCAAGTTTATATTAGGGAGTTTAAGAACCTACGACGGCGACGCCGAGGACAACGTCGACTAAAAAATGACTTTATATTTGACCTACGAATCTCACGATACTTTAAAGTCATTTAGTTTGTTCTTCTTTGTCAATGCTATCTCAAAACTGAATATGGAACACAGCGCAAACGTCGAAATGTAAATTATCCGTCGTGGTTCACGTTCTCCAGACAACGCAGAAATTGATCACGTTGTTGTTTTGTAGAGGACGGCAAAGAAATGTACCAAGAATTATAACGCACGTGCACAGCCATTGTTCTGCTCATTAAACCTTTTGTTTAGCGACGTCGCCGTCGTCGTTCCCGTTGTGATTTTCTTAAACTCCCTATTGTAAACATTGCACGAAGTTTAATTCACCTGATAACGGGCTTTTATCTGCACGGTACTTAGTTCTTTGTTTATTCGGTTAATGTTCCATTTAGACTCCCTTAGTTAAGGTAGATCGGAGGTTACGTTGTGGATTTTTTTCCTCTTTTTACTTTGCATGGAAAGTATGTTTGCGTCCATAAACAAATTTCAATTAGGCTATAATCACCTTTTACCGAATAAATATATATCATAAAGTTTTGTTGACGTTTCTGCTTGTTAGCTGACGCAAGGCGAATCCACCTGTCAACAGAAGTTCCTAGTGGTTTTGCCACTTACTAATACTTACTAATGGGCCCAGTACATAATAATGAATGTCGGAGTATAACAAAAATTTGTCGCTAAGAATTTATGTCTTTTCAATCTATCCACCAATCGCTTGTGCCATATAAGGCCTAATGCGTACCATGGCAATAACGATGTGATGACAATGTTTTTACAATATCCCCGTAATTATATAAAGTAATTTAGAATCACAGTCTAACTAGCCATCTTTCCGCGAAGCAATAGTTCATGACAAGAAGTTAACCAGAAGGGTGTCGGTATGCTCTTTAAATGGGTTGAGCCAACAAACCGACGCAACTTTGCAGTCCTTTCCTACATCAAAGGCATCACGGAACCTCTCACAAGAATCCTTTAAGGAACACGACATCCAAGTCACCAGCAGACCGGTAAAAACTTTACAACAGCATTTTGCTATCCCTAAGTTTCGACCTGCCGAAGACGACCAGTGCAATGTCATCTATAAAATTCCATGCGCATCTTGCCCATGGAACTACATTGGCGAAACTAATTATAAATGATCCTTTACTACTTGGAGAAAAAAACACATGAGGAACTTAGAGCATTTTACTAAAGGCTCGTATGTCGCAAAACACGCGCATCATGTTACTGACTTCAACAACTCTAAAATCATTGACAAAGCGAACAATCGGAGTAGAAAGACATTGGAGTCATGGCACACGGCAAAAACTATTTGGGCGGACAATAATTCGTGCCCACTCCCAAGACAATATCACATTCTCTTATAAAGAAACACTAATTTTCTTAGCATTTTTCAACATTCTTTCTAGCACACTGACATGCTTTTATCTTTTAATTTATGCGACTGATTTTTCGGTTTATTTTTTTTATTTTTGGCTTTTATTCTTCACAGTTTTTTTATCCGTTGAAGACAGCAGTTCAGTCTGTCGAAAGCTCATACTCTTTTTAAAACTCTTTACCAGAGAACGTTTATACTTATTTCTTATCATGAATCCTGGTAACGGCTCTTCAACATTTTTAAATTGATTCCTGTTTGTATATCAATGACAATATAGTTAACTGCTGAGGAACTAGTGGGATACTTACCGTTCGAACAAGATGAAACATGTCTGACCAGAATAAGAAAGAAAAACGACCAAAAGTGGAGTAAACAACCCATGCCCTTTTAATGACAACACACACTGAATTTTGTGTTTGACTCGCGTGAAATAAGTTGCTAATTCCATGTTGTAATTAGTCACAAAAGCTGTCAGTTTTGGCCAATGGCACTTTTTTAATCTGCTTGAAAAGCTGTTAGCTGTTATAAAGAGCCTCATTCATTGGCTGTTTATCATGGGGATCATCAATTATGTTTGATATTGGTTTGATAAAATTAATTTTAAATTCCTTGTCTTTTGAGTAACAAACAATTCCGTAATATCGCAAATCCACCTGTTAATATTAGCATCGCCTAGTCATCAAATTGTTGAATAAATATTAACATAATTTAATCTCATTTGTCGTCTTCGTTCATCCATTTATTTATTTATTTTTTTATTTGGTTAAGTCAAGACTGTCAACGAAAAGGAGAGTCCCAACAATTCTTGATGATGACGCTGAAATAACTTGTAAGCACCAAATTTTGATAAATATGATAATTTGGTAGTTAACCCTGTATTTCATTGGCGCCGGGCAGCTGCGCTAAATCTTGATTGTAGTGGGTTTTACTGAAAACTAATGTTATCAACGGTTTCAAGAAAATTGTAAGCCTTCTGTGGCCTGTGGGAATCAATCTTGTCCGCTCTCAAGACTTCGATGACCAGAAGCGGCTAGTTTTAGCTGTTTTCGAATTTCACACACAATTTCTGTTTTTGTTCCATTCTTTGTTTCATTCTGTTTTATCCATAATAATATACAAGCAACAATTTCTGCGGTCTGATTGGCTGAGAACATGTCAATTAATCCCAAATTAGTGAACAGTGCAATTTCACCAGTGCAAAAAAAGTGAAATTGAGTGCAAAACAGTGAAATTGAGTGCAAAAATGGTGAAATTAAAAATGACTGACAGCTCCGACAAAACTGAGCTAGGACAAACAAAATGGCGGAAAAATGTGAGACGAAGATTGAAACTCTTTACCTAAATTTTAATACAAAGACTTCATAACAAAGCAAAATACAGAGCTCAGCAAGAGTTACCAAACAAGTTATCACAAAGCGTGTCAGATAAGAACTCTGATCCACAAAATCTGCGAGATGAAAAACGTAAGTCAAACTTGAGTTGACTGAATTGAAATGCCGATCGCGACGCGACGGCATGACAAAATCCCCGTTGAAAAAGTCAATTTTAAAATTCCGTCAGTACAACGAAGCAAAACGCGAAGTGGGACCCAACAAGACGTCCTAGGAGCCAGTCATTTCGTAATTGAAGACGAAGGTGCAACCATTCGACGTTTGCCGGCGAAAGATTAAAGCTTGGAGATTCGGCGGGTCTAAAATACTGGTCACTGGTCACTGGTAGCTGGTCACTGGTCACTGGTCACTGGTCACTGGTCACTGGTCACTGGTCACTGGTCACTGGTCACTGGTCACTGGTCACTGGTCACTGGTCACTGGTCACTGGTCACTGGTCGCTGGTAGCTGGTCACTGGTCACTGGTCACTGGTCGCTGGTAGCTGGTCACTGGTCACTGGTCACTGGTCACTGGTCACTGGTCACTGGTCACTGGTCACTGGTCACTGGTCACTGGTCACTGGTCACTGGTCACTGGTCACTGGTCGCTGGTCGCTGGTCACTGGTCACTGGTCACTGGTCACTGGTCACTGGTCACTGGTCACTGGTCACTGGTAGCTGGTCACTGGTCACTGGTGAAATGTCCCTTACTGGTCCTTACTACCGATGCAGAACACGAAGCATAGATGCAGTGCCCCAAGTTACAGATTAGTTGTGCACACACGCTCTTTTTTCTTTCGGGTCCTTTTTATATCTTGCTGTAATTTTTGCTATATTTCTGTCGTCACTCTTTGCAGTTATTCATTCAACAAGAAAATTTAATATCCAATGACAAATAGCAGTGGGAGCTTATATTTCAGCAGATCGCACGAAGATCGCACGGAGAACATCGTACGAAGATCGGAGATAATCGCACGCGTTGAATATTTCTGTGCACCTACGCGTCAAGATCACATTGAAACGACTGTCGTTGACTGCGCCCTCTCTGATATGAGTTTGGACTACGAGGTAAGTTTTGTAGCACATTTCCATTTAAAGGCAGATAAGTATCGGATTAATTTCAGATTTACCTGTCTACGTATTGAATTTTTTCCTAACATTCAATTATGCTATTCCTATTTCAAAAAACAAACATGCCGTCAATAGAGCGATCATTTTATTTACTCAACACCCGCACTCACTGTGTTATTTTTCTCTATAGTTCAACGCAGTGTATTGATGGCTTTAGTCTTTTATTTCAAAGATATGTTAGCAAAGGTAACGATGCAAAGAACCCAGCAATATTTTCGGCTTTTGTTTGTTACCGAAAGAACCCAGTTAAATGCAACCCATGGGCAGTTGCTCGAAAAATTGAGACCGATTGCTTTAGCAGAAACGTGCCGATTTCTAACGATCCAGTCGATAGAATTTTAAGAAAGTTGGCAAAAAAATAGATTAGAGAGCACATGACTGATCTATCAAGGAAAATCTGAATTTTTCCAGTGACCAACTTCGACCTTGGACGTGTCATTTTCGGCATCGTAATCTCGACCAGTAGCTACAGTTGATACAGATGTTATGCACACGCACACGTGCTCCCAAAACTTACAAAACAAATTATTTGTGCACACAATCGTTGTTTCTTTTGGCTCCTATTTATATTTTGCTGTAAATATTGCTATATTTCATGCGAAGTGAAGTAAATTTTTTCATCCATAATTCCTTCTATCGTCTCTCTTTCTAGTTATTCATTCAACAAGAAAATTTAATATAGCAGTGGGTGGTCATATTTCAGCAGATCGCACGAACATCACAGTAACTAATCTATCAGTGACCAGTGACCAGTGACCAGTGACCAGTGACCAGTGACCAGTGACCAGTAACCAGTGACCAGTGACCAGCGACCAGCGACCAGTGACCAGTGACCAGTGACCAGTGACCAGTGACCAGTGACCAGTGACCAGTGACCAGTGACCAGTGACCAGTGACCAGTGACCAGTGACCAGTGACCAGTAACCAGTGGCCAGTGACCAGCGACCAGCGACCAGTGCGGACCAGCGACAAGTGACCAGTGACCAGTGACCAGCTACCAGCTACCAGTAACCAGTATTTTAGACCCGCCGTTGGAGATTAGATAAGTTCACAAACAAAACGCGACAAACGCAAATCAAACCTGTACAACGACCAGTGAAGAAGTTAAAGTCAGGAAGCAACCAGATGCAGTTACCAAATGTCCTTCAGTACTAAGAAAATCCGTTTCTTGGTAGATTTTAGCTTCGTTTCTCGGCATTTTGGTTAGACCGGTTAGAGCAACTTGTGCTGGTTGAAGAGTTTCTTTGCGAAGATAAACTTGAACACGGCACAGTTTTTTTGACCACTCGAAAACAGTTTTAAAGAAGGCTGCATCAAAACCACGGGGAAGTTTTCTTTTGCTTTCTGTTCAGGTTCTTGAATTCAAATGTGAATAAAGACTGCTTTTCACAAGCAATGAAGAAAGCGCTCAGTTTTCATACATGACTTGGAGAGATTGAATGAATTTTACGCTTGAATTCACATGTCAAATTTTCATCCAATAAAGTTGAAGTAGCCAGACCCCTCATTTGTCACGTAAAATACTGAAGCGTGACAGAATTGTCACTCGTATATTATTTAACAAGTAATCAAATGATTTGTCTCGTGCAATTTAGAATAAATAAGCACTCGTAAATTTTTCAAAACTACAAATTGCACTCGCCCTACGGGCTCGTGCAATTTTTTGTAGTCTTTGAAAAATTTACTTGTGCTTATTTATTCCAAATTGCACTCGAAATCATTTGATTACCTATACGAACTGAACAATCATTCGCGCGTTACTCGCAGTTAAATGCGCTCGCAAACCGAAGACCTAAGCGAGTTCTCCGCTCACGTTTGGAAGTTGCTTAAAATCGTAATTAATTAAAGTGCCCATATCGTCAATTTTTTTTCTTATTTGATTCTATATATCACCCAATGAACTTCTGCGAAAGAAAAATTCGATTTCGATGAAATGCAATCTTTTTTAGAAGTTTTGAAATCGTTCAAATTTGCAGCCATTTTGTTCCACCATTTGCACCAGTCTTCCCTTCGTTTTGAATGAGTTGTGACGTAGAATAAGGAACACGTGACTTCAGGCTTGACTCATCTCGCTTGTTTTACCTCTGTAAATGTAAATTAGTAGGTCATACAAAATGCTGGAAAGGAGAATTTTGCATGGACTACGAAGCTAAATTTACAGAGGTAAAACGAGTGAGATAAGTCAATTTCAAACGTTAATTTTTGTAAGGACCACCGTGACAAAACAGAAGTACCGGATCCTCTCGCTGTAGAGAATCTAATCAGCTATAAGTTGAATAATACACGAGAATAAGCAAGGCTGATTACACAGTATAGGGATATATTTTCCAATATTTCGGAAGGCACGGCCTTCCTTCCTCAGGGTGTAACAGAGAATGACTCTAGTTTTAAACGTTACAAATTTAAAATATGGGAAATAAGATATAACTAGTGAAAAGATAAATGTAACAAAAGTTTGATAGACAGGGCTAAGTAATAAATAACGATGAAAAAAGTGACGTAAAAATTTAAAAAATTGAAATTTGAAAATATGGTAAAACGTTACAGCCTGAAAAGTAGCAATGAACAGCTATAAATAGTACAGGTGACCTAAACATAGAAAGCTAATACAAAAGAAACGTAATAATTTTCATCTTTCTTATTGAGACCATGAGGTTCAAGGGTTTGACCTCTTTCAATGAGATATGCTTCTCTTGCTTTACGTACACCGTCACGATTAGATTTAACGATTAAGATTAAAGATTAACGATTTAAGATTAGTCTTAAGTCAAGCCTGAACTCACACGTTCCTGAATCTACGTCACAATTCTGAGCATGTCGATGCTGTGATCAGCGGCACGGGTCGACCGCAAAAAAATAGGATTTTCAGGTTTTTAAAACTTCATTAAAAAATCGCTTTTTATCCAAATCGAAATTTTTTTTCGCAGAAGCTCATTGCATGAAACATAGAATCAGATGGGAAAATAAAAATTTTGATGATATGGGCACTTTAAGTAAGAATAGTTCCCAGATCAAACATAAATCAACATGCTAGCTTAAAGTATGTCATCAGCGGCAGCTGTTCAAGTGATTTTAGCGACTCTTACACATAATCAGAAATGCTTGCGGCACTTTTAGAAGCTTTTACTAGCAATCCAGTTGCCATGACAACTGATAATAAACAGATATAAAAACCATTGACAATTGTATAATCATCATTTCTCACATCTTAACATCATGGCAAAGCGCTGACGTTCGGAAGCAGGGCATTTTAAACAACTAAACGACATTCAGTTGCCGAAAGTTAAAAAACGAAGAGTCAAGCGAGACACTGTTAACTAAGAGTGCAACTAAATGATCAAAACTGGTCTGGCATAGTGATTTGTAAACATCGTTTTCGCCGTTCTTTTCGTGGTGTGTACGGTCTTACACGCTGATTTATATTTATTTTCCGTTAATTTCGAGAAATTAGCAAAGTGTTTCATTCAAATCGGTGATCAAAAGGTTAAATCCGACAACGACAAACGAGTCCACTGAAGCTCAAAAATTTATCAGAACAAGTTGTCTTGTCTTGTCTTCTCTTGAGAAGTTAGTTACAACTTCAAATATCTATCTGCACAGTGACAACGCGCCAAATGTCAAATGCCAAATGTATTTCCTCACTCTGATGATATATCTCTTTGATGATACTTTACAGCTTTGATAGTCGGCCGCAATCGTAAATGTTCGTCAGAGATCGCAGCAATGATCGTGCAGGCTGAAAAGTATACTCTCAACCATTACTGAATACCCAAGGGGGCAGTGAAAGTGTTGCTTAAGCAAGATTCATGAACTCAGAAAAACGAAGTATAAACGAAATACAAGAAACACAAATTCCAAGTAGATCCCTTTCCGCTATTCTTGACATTTCACCTTGGTATCTGAATTTACTTAAAAAAAGAAACTTTTGCAGGTTACAAGTTCATAAAAAGCTGGACCAGAAACTAGAAATTTAAGATACAAAACTGGTATTTTTCAAGTCTCATATAAAATGGCTCTAAAATCATTCAAATTTTGACTCAAATTTCCAATAGTTTTTACAAGTCGTTTCTATCTCCTGAACGTCTAAGTGTAATTTCGTCTTCATTTTGCAGCCTACAAGTTGGGACTTCTTCAACCTAAGGCCATTTAAAACGAAGATTAAAGTTAGCTGTTCGCCCAATTTAACGACATTTCCTTTAAAATGTCCCTTGTCCGCTTTCGCGTTTCATCCCGTCACTCGTATGCTAATTCATGCTTAATGAGGTGTGAATATTAATGATGTCCGGGCGGCGGGCAAATGAGTTAAAAGGACTTTGAGAAGATATTTGGTTGTTCAGCCAGCTCGTCTTAATCTAGTGACCTCGATCTGTTTTCAACAAGTCAGGGAGAATAGTTTGGTTCATTGTTTTAGGGCAAGTTTCAAAATAAACAAAATGGAATTAGGAATATTTCTGTGGGATAGAAGGCGAGTAACTCTGATCACCCGGATCGACTTTAAAGAGTTGGAGGTGGTTCAGTCAGAATGTCATCTTCAAGGTATTTGGAGCTACTTCAAACGGCATTTGGTCCGACTTTAAATGTGCCCATGACTGAATATATTTTTCCATTCCTGTGTATATCCATCAAAAATCCAACAAAATCCAGAGGGGAAAAACGTAGCGCAACGTAGAAAGTTGCAGATAGTGAATACCATGATTAGAAGTCGACTCTTACTATTTAGTAAATTCTCAGCTCCGACTATTGCATTTCTAGCTTTTTGATTGGCTAAAAAACTCCGACTATGAGCCAATAGTCGGAGTTTTACGTCATATGGAAAAAAGTGCGCCAAGTTTAAAAATTTTCCGCACGAAGTTTTCAACTTCAGCCCTCTATAATGGCCGAAATAAAAATCGGCGGCAAAACCCGGTTTGAGAATTCACTTAAACAATTATTCCATTCGCCCTTGTTGGATATGAAGTGATTATAACAAACTCGCGCTACGCGCTCGTTGGTTATTTTATCACTTCATATCCAACTCGGGCTCATTGAATAATTGTTATATACTTTGGTAGGTAATAAAAGAGGGAAAGTTCTTTTTCTTTTGTTTTGTCTTTGTTTTTTGCTATATTTGAGTGCCAAAAATAGATTGTGTTTGTTTTGGTTTTGGATTACCATGCTATGCGACGCGCCACCATTAACTACTTATTAACCGAGAGCCAATGATGCAATAGTTCCAGTTCGACCTGGATAGAGGACCGCATGAAAACCGATGATATAATTCATTTCTTTATTGATTTATTTATCCATATATTTTTCTACTTATTAATATTTTTATTTATTTATTTATTTATAAAAACATTAAGTGTTAAGTGTGAAAGTCTTGGAGCACAACTGGTAAAAATTGAATTAGCAGAGGAGAACGACTTCCTTAAAAGTACGTACCTCAACTCTCCTGGAGTGACCTTTTGGATTGGACTAAGTGATCTGATGCAAGAAGGAGAATGGATATGCGTAGATGGTAGCTCGCTAGGAGACTACGCGAACTGGCATCATGATCCAAACAACTTGGGTGGTAATCAGCATTGTGTCCACATAGCGACGGGATCCTTTTTAATTGGACAATACGACTTTGAGAGTTATGATGCAGGGTGTAATGATTTGGAGAGTTATGTTACGCTGGGATACATTTGCGAGCATTTTCTTCCCAAGGTTGTTCTCTTTAACATTATATTGTGCTGACGCTTTTCTAATGGCCTGCATTTATTTGGAAGCTGTTCATTTATATGTTGTGATACATGTACTTTCTTTGAACTCATCTTCTAGTACTTGTTGCATAGCACAATAGAAGGTTAGAGATTGAAATGGAATCGTTAGCATTTAAATCAGCTCTTTCTTTGATAGTTAAAAAAAAAGTGCTATCGTCTTAGGAAGTTTTCTTTTTGTTTTTCGAAGTAGATTTTGGGTTATTGTCACTTTCATTTCGTAACCCTTAATTAGTGTGTATTTACTGTATCGCTTCTAACATTTCCAAGTTGTAACATTACCTATCCTTTTGGAACGAAATCAATAATAACGTGTCTGAACTTAACGAAGGCAGCTATCAACTGAGGCGAGATGTACATTGTATCCTCGTACCCAAATGACTCTGGAGACACATGATTTGATTGCTTACAGTTTTGGACAACTATATTCACTAATTAAACACTGCCTTACTACGCGAAAAAAATCACTCAGTCTGTAGGTGGTGATCTTAAGGTGTTTTTAAATATATTCCGGAGTTAAATTTATATATATAAAAAAATTGATTAAAACTTTCATTCAAAATTTGCCGCAGTAACAAATGCACACCCTAGATTGGTTGCTCCCATTTAATCACCGGTATCTAGATACACAACTCTGCCTGGGTATGTATCCAGCCGGGTATATATCCAGCCGGTCCCAAGCCCGGGTAAAAGAGGAGGGTTGGGCATGGGGCTAACAACCCCATCCCGTAAAAAAACCTATTGTTACGGAAACCAATATCAGAGAAACAATCATTGATGGTGACGGGGATGATGCTGACCAGGTGACTGGACAGATGACGGATGTCAATCAAACCCTGCAGGGAGTTGGCACCTCGAGAGTGGATTCCTTGAAACCGAAAGAAAAGACAAGAATAGCCTGTTGGAATGTAAGAACTTTGTACCAAACCGGTAAGCTTGCTCAAGTGCTAAGGGAATTTCAAAACTACCGCCTTGACATCCTTGGAGTTTATGAGGCCCGTTGGACAGGGCGGGGACAAAGAACATTAATCTCCGGACATACCATACTATACTCTGGAAGATCAGATGATCAACACACAGAGGGTGTGGCCCTGATTATGAGCAGGAAGATGGAGAAGACACTAATTGAATGGAAACCAGCAGGGTCGAGATTGCTCAAGGCCAGTTTCAACTCAAAATACACCAATCTGACAGTAATAGTGTGCTATGCTCCAACCGAAGATGCAGAGGAGGCAGACAAAGATGCTTTTTATGACCAGCTACAGGCAGTGACTGACGAGGTCCCGACACACAACCTTCTCATGGTGTTGGGAGACCTCAACGCCAGACCCGGAAGTAATAACACTGGTAGAGACCGTGTGATGGGGAAGTATGGTATAGGAACAATCAACGATAATGGTGAAAGGTTGTGTCACTTCTGTGATGAAAACGACATGGTCATAGGAGGTACCCTATTTGAGCATAAAGATATCCACAAGACGACCTGGACCTCACCCAATGGAGTAACTAAAAGCCAGATCGACCATATCCTGATCAACGGTAGATGGAGAAGCTCACTTCAAGATGTAAGAGCCTGCAGAGGAGCAGATGTCGGCAGTGATCACACCCTGCTGGTGGCAGTTGTCTCATTAAAGCTGCGCAGAGCACGTAGAGGACAGAAGAGGGGACAGCAGTTTGATATCAGTAAACTTAGAGATGACCAGATCAGACAAGCTTTTAGGCGGGAGCTGAGAAACCGTTTTCAAATATTGGGTGAGGAGCAGGAGATGAACATCGACTCCTTTAATCAGGCTTTCAAAACAGCTGGAGAGAAGGTCCTTGGTTTTAAAAAGAAGAAGAAAGAGGAATGGATACAATGGGAGACCTGGAAGAAAGTAGAAACAAGAAAGGAAATCAAGCAGAAAATGAATTCCACCCAGTCAGAACGAGTTCGTAACCAGTTGAGAAGGAAATACTCAGAAGTGGATAGAGAAGTAAAGAAAATGACCAAATTAGACAAAAGAAAATATGTAGAGAGGCTGGCAGATGAGGCAGAAGAGGCAGCTGGTAAACAAGATCTGAAGACCCTATACAAAATTAACAAAACGTTAAATAACGGTTTTAAAAACAGCGATGTCCCTGTGAAAGATGCTGATGGCAATGTTATATCGAAAGAGGCAGAAAAGTTAACACGCTGGAAGGAACATTTTGAAAGCATTCTGAACGTACAGGCCAGAACCAGATCACGTAGCGGAGATTCCACCAGCAGTAGTAGACTTGGATATCTGCATAGATCCACCTAGCATTGAAGAGGTGAAAGCTGCCATCAAAGCAATGAAAAGTGGTAAGGCAGGTGGAGCAGATGGAGTGACGGCAGAAATGCTCAAGGCTGAAGAAACTGAAACACCACGCATTTTGACGGACATTTTCAGAGAGGTATGGGAGAGTGAAACAACTCCTGAGGCATGGAAGACCGGACTTATTGTCAAGTTACCCAAAAAGGGTGATTTGGGAGAGTGCAACAACTGGAGAGGCATCACCCTGCTCCCAATTACCAGCAAAATCTTAAGTAAGATCATACATACAAGACTGGCTGCAACACTGGATGAGTACATCAGGCAAGAACAGGCAGGTTTCCGCCCTGGACGCTCGTGCTCTGACCACATTTTCACCTTGAGGCAAATTCTAGAGCAAAGCAAGGAATGGAACGCTCCCCTTTATGCCAACTTTATTGATTTTGAGAAGGCGTTCGATAGCATTCATCGCGACTCCCTGTGGAAAATATTGAGACACTATGGAATTCCATCTAAGCTAGTTAATATCATCAAGATGCTTTACAGTGACTTTAGATCCAGGGTTATCTGCAACACTGTGCTTACAGATGCTTTCAGGGTGACCACTGGCGTGAAACAGGGGTGTATTCTATCTCCCTTCCTGTTTATTTTGGGGATTGACTGGGTCTTGAAGCAAGTCACTAGTGATGGAAGAAGAGGAATCAGATGGACTTTGACCAGTGTTTTGGAAGATCTAGATTACGCCGACGATATCGCGCTTCTTGCCCATCGACATCAGGACATGCAGGCAAAAACCAATGCCTTGGCAACAACAGCAGGAAGCTTGGGTCTTAAGATCAATTCAAAGAAAACAAGGCACTTTAGGATGAATAGCAGAACCAATGAATCCATCATGGTGAATGGGGATGTAATAGATGAGGTTGATCACTTTACTTACCTAGGGTCCAAGGTATCCACCAGCGGAGATGGTGAAGAAGAAATACAAGTCCGGATTTCAAAGGCAAGTCAGGCTTTTGCTGCACTTCGGGGCACTTGGAGATCCAAAAACATCAGCCAGAAGACTAAGATCCGACTCTTTAAGAGCAATGTTTTAAGCACTCTACTGTATGGTGCAGAATCCTGGAAGATGACCAAAACCATCAGTCACAAGCTAGAAGTCTTCCAGAACAGGTGCCTTCGTAGGATTCTCCGTATATACTGGCCCCAGACAATCTCAAACTACGAGTTGCGTAAAAGGACAGGAACAGTACCAATCACACAGCAAGTTCAGAAGAAGAGATGGAAATGGATTGGGCATGTGCTGCGCATGCCACCAGCAGCACTTCCACGAGTTGCTCTCAGATGGACCCCTGATGGACGAAGGAAGAGAGGAAGACCCAAAGAAACTTGGAGGAGAACAGTAGAAAGGGAATTGAGAGACAACAATTGGACTTGGGGACACCTGGAGCGGCAAGCACCCGACAGACATCACTGGCGATCTCTGGTAGAGGCCTTATGTGTCTTTTAATGACACAAAGAGGATTAAACATCTAGATACACTCTTAGCAAAAAAATGGTGGAAACATTAAGAAGTAAAATTTATACATGAAATACCATCCTATAAGCAACTGAAAAGTCCTTTGCCAGAATACCATCTCTGTTTAAGTGGCATTAGGACCGAGTGCTCTACTAAGTTATCATAGTGAATTGTAGTGAGGAGCAGGGTTGGCGCAGTGGTGAGAGCGCTCGCCTCCCACAAATAGAGCCCAGGTTCGATTCCGACCCGGTGTCATATGTGGGTTGAAAAAACAAACTTTCCAAATTCCAGTTCGATCAGGATAGAAGACCCGCATAAAAACCATCTAGGATTGATGGTAGCCTCCTCTCTAAATGTTATAATTTCTTTATTATTTATCACTTACAAGACAATGGGGAGCTGGTCATTTTGTGAGTTCCTAGTTTAATTAACAGTAACTCCACATGAGAGATTGTCAAGGCGTGTAGGGCTGATTGTTGCGCCGATTTGGCCAACAAGCACGAGTAGAAGAATTGTTTTATTCAAAAAGTAATTAAAATGAAAGCAAATACTCCTCAAAAATTTACGCGCACATTTACCATATTTAAAGAGCGTAGCTAGACCAATGAAAACTCTTGAATTGCATTATGCATTGATCAGGTTTTTGTGATAAATACAGTAATTGATAATAATATGACAGTGAATATTAAATAAATTTCATAAATTGCATTGGATACCTCGGTATACCGAAGAGCATTTGAAAAAAGACAATATGTCAAATCATGTCATAAGTTATCAGTTGCCATGTGTGGAATATGGATAAAAAATGTAAAATGACCTAAAATGACCTAAACAAAATTCCAGGCTTTGAACCGGGATTCGAACCCAGGGCCTTTGAGTTACCGCTGCAGTGCTGAGCTATCAAAGTCAATATGAGAGCGGTCGAAGCCTGAAAATTCTTTCAGGTCATTTTTTATGGCTGCACTTCCATCTATCATCATGTTTACATTTAATTGCTACTGTTGGATATCTATTATTATTAAAAACTGGATCACTGGATAATGCAATTCGAGAGTTTTCATTGGCTTAGCCATCATGGTATATGAGCCATTATACCATGATCTACAAAAATGGCGAGCGTATTCGTGTTTTTTTGGGCCTTTTTGTTTTTATTTTAGTCTTGTTTTCTATATTTTGAGGGCGTTTTTAATAAAACAATTATTCCACTCGCGCTTGTTGGATATGAGATGATTATAGCCAACTCGGCGCTAGCGCCTCGTTGGCTATCTATCATCTCATATCCAACGCCCGCTCATGGAATAATTGTTAACCATGGAATTCATATACTTGCAAAAGTAAATGATTTTGTTCAAAGGACGCTTACGTGGCAGCTAAACACCCTGAAGAAGGCAGTAATGCCGAAACGTCGGTTTATTTATACCGCCATTTTGGCGTCCTTTGAACAATAATCATTTACTTTTACTTAGTATAAAAGACGCTACGCAGTCTCTTCAATATTATTCATATACTTGTGCCGAGTATTATGTCCACTCGTCGCTCAGTTTGCTGAAAAAGAAATCCATATTGTTAATCGAACATAAAGGGCCAACCCACACACCACCGCCCTCGTGTGGCTTTGACAGTTCAGTTGGGAGAGCATTGTCCCGGTAACGCAAAGGTAGTGGGTTCGAATCCCGTTCAAAGCCTGAAAGTTTTTCAGGTCAGTCATTTTCCCAGAAGTGTTATGGCTGCATTCGCATCTATCATCATACTTCCTTTATTCGTATCGACTATAGGCTTGGTAGCCGGAAACAGTCTTAAATTGACTAAATCTCCGGCAGTCTAATTTTTTTTTACGTACAGATTCTCGATAGACCCATTATAATATTTTTATGTTTATTTGGAAATACCTAAGCTATTTCTAAAATCATTTTGGGTTTTTATAGTTGACGATATTTCCCCAGCTAGACATTTTCTTTTGTCGGCAAATAGTCACAGTGTTTTTATCAGTGTAAAGAGTCAAACTACTTTCAGCTGAACAATTTTGCGCTTCTGGAATATAAATTGCTCAATACACTTTACTCTATAAAATTAAATGGCACAAAACAAATATTCTAAAAAAAGATACAATGAAAAACCTTAAGCCAAAACATTACAAGAATAATGAAGATCTCAAATGAAGATAATATTATGCAAACCTCAGAACTTTCAAAGTTCGCCCGCTCTTTTCTCTTACCTTTTTGTTACCGATGCTAATATATAGATTTAGGTCAACCTAAAAGCGGAGCTCCTGTAGCCCGATTAGGCTTATCCAGGATAAGGTTGAATTTTGAGTTCAGTTTTGTAACTTTGCTGCAAGGTTTTCTGCATATTGTTTGGCCTTCTGTTTTGTGTTTAAAACTCAATTCCGACAGTTGCTATTCAAGTGGGTCGTGTACAACCCACCTGTCGCAGAATGCGTGACAAAAATCGGCGTTACATCCGATTCTTACCAAATTTGGACAGTGGGATGACATAGTAATGAACCAATTACAAGCCATTTTTTAGGTCTTTTCGTCATATCCCCCCCTCGGGAGAGTTTTGTCAAGTGCGCTCATTAGTATGCAAACCACGGCGATTGCGGTTGTCGTCGGCGAAATGTTTTTTTGCCCAAAAATTCGGTCTAAATCTTTCGGAGATGGAAGTCTGGACATTCCTAATGATAAAGAAAGTAATTTGGGACCAGTTGCTGGCTTTTCAGGCAAGGGTAAGCTGTATTCAGCTGTATTTTAGTTTTGCGTGTGCAAATCCAACACGCCACGTTTTTGAATAAATTACGGCTTGCATTACAAAGTGTTTTTTTGATCGTTTGTAGCCCGCCGAGGTCATTTTTTCGTCTAAATCACTTGAGATTAGTTCGAAAAAGACTTGCCCATCCAACTTTCAGCTCTCGGACAATAATTCAGCGTTTTTTTTACCAAAACGCTGCTTGCTCTTACAGTCATGTTTTGCCGTTGCTACGGGCAACTATATCTCTTCCTTTGGCTACGCAAGCGGTGGGCGATGTGCCAAAAGATAAATCTAATTAAGTTTGGTTTTGCTCGATTTCGCTGAAATTTTAACACAATGAAGCTGGATAGATAAGGAACAGATTTTTTCTATGCCGATGTGTGCTAGCTATTCACGCTGAAGAGATATATTGCTTCGAAGTCAGGGTTTTGAAGAGATTATTTTGCGAAGCGTAACTTTGGTGTGACTTTGAAATCCGAGCTTTTTGTTGATTTTGAAGAAAAAAATATACGGAAACGCTCATTTTTTCGAGGATTAAAACGAATATAAATTTATATATGTTCCGAACTCAATTTCTTGTGAAAAAATATTATTTTTGACGAGTGCTGGGTTTTCATTTTTTTTCCCGCGAAATTTGTTGTCGGAAAAGTTAATAATCACAAAACCTGATACACACAAAAAAACTG
>CAXHUQ010001533.1:42500-45000 GCA_964020085.1 Micromussa lordhowensis | reverse complement strand
CCGCCTGTGCTTGTTCCTGCTTATCACTGCGGCTAATGATCATGAAGGTGAGTGGCAACAAATGTTTACTCTTTGTCTCACATCTTCATCCATTTGGCAGCTAGAAGAAAACTTTGCCGCCTGATAGAAAATTTTCCTTAATGTCCAGAGTACAGATGTACTACGGTCATCCATTTGGCAGCTAGAAGAAAACTTTGCCGCCTGATAGAAGATTTTCCTTAATGTCCAGAGTACAGATCTACTACGGTCATATACGGTAGCGTCATCTTTCTCGCATTTTTCTCATCATGTAATTGTTCTGTTCTTTAATGTGTGCATAAACAAAACTTCTACAAGTTTACACAGTGTCCATGTAAATATTGACTGAGTGGAATTGTGCGGACGGAAAAATTTGGCTCGAGGTCATGGCGTTCGGACCAAGCTCAACGACCAATGTCATATGACCACTTAGGGTATAAATTTAACAAACTGTTTGACCCTAAACAGTTTGATACTTCATAACATCAGACGGCAGCGAGTGGGACAATTACAAAAAAGATTCCACACGAACAGCTTCTCGTTTATTTATTCGCCTCGAAATCCGTCAAGAAACTCATAATCCATGTTAACGGGAAATGTTGAAAAACTAAACATATGTTGTGAAGATATGAATTTAAGAAGTTACTTAGAGGCAGAAAAATCCTTCAATAGCCTTAAGGCGATTACAATTGTTCTTATTTTCATTGGCTAACCTGGCTAAAAAGATGACAGCTATATGTCTAAACTTAGCTTCACCTTCACGCTTCACTGAAATTGTTCACAAGCATTCTTTATCTGGGCCGGGTTGTTCTTAGTTCTGTTTTTCTTTAGATTTAGGTTTTTTTTTTTTTGACTTTCCAATCGATACGATAAAGAATTGAAGTTTTAGGTTCTCACACATGGAGTGGTCGAATACCACATAACACAATCATCGCCACAGCCTGTTTTTAAAAGAGCTACGCAACGACCCGCGCATGTGGAGATTTGGCTCCGTTCTCATTAAGATTCAAATGCATCCGCCACCATCTTGAATTTATCGGAGTTGTGAAATTTTGTGCATCCGCCATCTTGAATTTATTGGATCGAGTTGTGAAGTTTTGTGCGAATTCAGTCCTTCTTGGTCAAAATTATTACGTCTTCTTGTTGTGTGTGTGGATTTCTTTTCGTCGATCTACTTATTTTATCGCAGAGGCAAAATTATGGGCGCAGAAGAGGCAAGAGAGATTACGGTGGTTTCCTTCGACTCCATTGCGTGATAGATTTGAATGTCAGTGAATTGTTTCGTAGCTCCTGGAATATGCTCTAACGCAACGTCCATTTTCTATTACATCTGTTGTTATCCTCTTAGGAAAATTACATCTCCTGTTCGTGCGAAAACGCTAGTTCCACGAAGCCGAAAACAAATACAAATCGTGGCTGTCCTCACAAGATGTAGTCTCCTCCTCAGCCGTGTTTTGTCACGCAACGGCTCCCCACAAAAGATTTTGGCGTGTACCAAATTATGCCACAAGAAATAGAGAATAAGTTCTGTGCTCTTAGAACAATGTTTCGCCCCACACACCAAATTTTACCAGCTTTGTCAATTTTTTTTGGACCTTCATTTGCTTTAACTGGCCATAAGAAACAGTGGCGGAAATAAGAAACGACTGCGATGACAGTAGCCTGCATGCATGTCTTTTACATATCAGCAGTCGTTTACATATCATACAATGTCTCACCTTCAACATGGCACCGATATTTTCCGGAAGGGGCATCTTTCCGTATCTTTGGATTTCCATCTACTGGCTTACTTTCTTTTATTTGAGAGGAAAAAAATAAGAAACCTGGAAATCAGCAAAGAAACGGCACAAGCGAAGTTACAAAGTGCACGTGACAAATAAACAAAGGGTACTAGGAGAAGAAGTTGCTCAGCAAACGCTGAATCACTCTGATATCCGCCATAAGGCTTTGCAGATACCCACGAAAAATTAAAAGCGGCAGTCTCGCCAAAGCCTCCCATGGCCTTTTTACCTAAACTCTACTCCCTTGAGCAGCAACTGAAGCGTGAATCCTCATCCGACCACTTCCAGTTCGCCGACCGCCTCGAGAAGACATCACAACATACAAGAAACTTCACTTCCACAAAACAACGAACACGAACCAAAACCTACATCTAAATACTTTACAACGATCAATTGACTCATAACAGCTATCAAATGAATAAACCACTCAAGGATGGCAAAAATATTTTCCGATAAAGTTACGAATACCTTCTCCCCGACGATATTGAAAGTTTGAGGCTAAAACTTTCAAACTGTTTCGTGGCCGCACGCGAATGCACGGCGGTGACCTAGCTCCGTTAACACAGAGATAAAAAAGTCGTCCAAAAGAATGTCGCAACAAACTTACTTTAGTTCTTCATTCCAAGCGTTTCCTTGGTAGAATCTAAACATGTCCGGAAATGAACCGAAGGAGAATAAGCAGTTAAGAATTAATATCATTA